>JAECMU010325499.1:0-12755 GCA_016106625.1 Dracogyra subfuscus
GTACCTACCAGCCTGTAGACCGATGGCCTAACCACGACGCCACCGAGGCCGGTTTATATGTATGAATGCATAATGTTTACATTATATTAAATTATTTGTATGATATTAAATGGTCATACCTGCTAGTACGTTAATACTGCGCACTTAATCGTTCTCTTATGTAAGCAGTATATCTAACACTGTCGTAACACACTGAATTTACATTTTCAGATACAGGCTTCACGAACTTGTGTGACCTTGGAGTATCAACGAATACAGCTGGTAGCCAGAACAGCTGCAGTTCCACTTCGCGTTTATTCATACTATGATCCCAGTGAGTTGGTATTCAGACCAGAGTATAGACATGTGTACATTCAGTATACCTATACAGTGGGATACATTAGTTATTACTGTCAGTCTCATAACCACAATCAGTGGTGATTCAGTTATGAAAACGTTTAACTTTGATTGTTCTAAGCTTCCTAATTCCAAATAACACAACCGTTTTCCTTAATCAAAACCGTATCTTTAAACAGGGCAGAGTTGAAAGGATAGTTTGGCAAAGCTTAGTCAGTTATGCTCATTTGGTTTTTATAGCATAGTCGAATATATCAGCTCTCTTTCTGCAATACCCTCTGGTTGTTATCGCTAATCTAGGTCACGAAAAATATTCTGATACTGCAAAGAGTACTGACATTAAATTAATGTAATAGTTAACAAGTTTCCAGTAAACCTTTTTCATTCATTTATCTGTGCATTACATTGTTATGATGCCTGTTTATATTGCAAATTTTAAAGTTTTGTTGTTAATAAAAGCGGTATGATTTTTTTCTTTCTTTATTAGGACAAGAAGTGATCACCTATTTCCAGCTGCCCAAGCTGAATAACATGGGAGTGTGTGACATCTGTCCCACACAGACGTGTCACCCCTGTCAGGTAATGTAGCTGTCCATTTGTCAGCTTTGGGCTATTCCAGAACTGATCACACAGGGGTGTATGAGTGAAGTTCAACTTGAAGGGTTTTTGTTTTGGGTGTTTTTTTAACTATGCTAATAGTACAAAGTGTTCCCTTATTTTCTTTCTCTTAGTATAATTACAATACCACCCGCCTCCCCTACGTAATCAGTTTTCAACACAATTGAAACTTGGTTTCATTCAGCACATATAGTGTGATGGAGGAAGGTAAGAAATGTTTTATTTAATGACGCACTCAACACATTGTATTTGCGGTTATATGGCGTCAGACATATGGTTAAGGACCACACATATATTGAGAGAGGAAACCCGCTGTCGCCACTTTATGGGCTACTCTTTTCGATTAGCAGCAAGGGATCTTTTACATGCATTATCCCACAGACAGGGTAGTGCATACCACGATCTTTGATATACCAGTCGTGGTGCACTGACTGGAACGAGAAATAGCCCAATGAGCATACCAACAGGGATCGATCCCAGACCGACCGCGCATCAAGCGAGCGCTGTACACTGGGCTACGTCTTGCCCCTATAATGTGATGAAGTCGGGTCATGTAATGTTTAAACATTCTCCCATACAACTAAGGCTTCGAGCATGTCTGTTCACTAATTTCACTTGTTATTTCTTTCATTGTGTCAGCCTTAGAATCCACATTGTGGTTGTTGTTATTACAATCCATGGCGTCAGCTTTAGGATGAATAGCGTGATTGTTAACATCACTATCCATGGTGTGTTTTCTCAACCTAATTGTACATAACATGGGGCGGGACGTAGCCCAATGGGTACAGGGTTCGCTCGATGCGCAGTCGGTCTGAGAACAATCGCCTTATGTGGGCCCATTGAGCTATTTCTCGTCCCAGCCAGTGCACTACGACTGGTATATCAAAGGCCGTGGTATCCTTCTGTGTGATTGTGCATATAAAAGATCCCTTGCTGCTAATCAGAAAGAGTAGTCCATGAAGTGGCGACAGCAGGTTTCCTCTTTCAATATCTGTGTTGTCCCAAGGCATATGTCTGACGCCATATAACGTATATAAAATGTGTTGAGTGCGTCGTTAAATAAAACATTTCCCTCCTTCCTTCCTGTACATAATATGTTTTGTAGACTGGTAGAGTATCACTATTTTAATGTACTGAATTCATGTATAACTTGCCAAAAGCTTTGATGGTCCATGGGACGTCAGGGAAAACATTCAGAAGTAATGCTCGGTGAACACTGGGAAACAGAAGGAAGCTTATTAAAGGGATATTCCTGAGTTTGCTGCAATGTTTAAGATGTTATCGACTAACAGAGAACTTTTAACGATTGTAATTACATATGAAATTTATTTTTCTTCATAAAATATTAGTGGCTGTATATTAAACGTTTTTTCTGGTCGTTCTGATATTTGTACTAGGTTAAATTCCATTTTATTTCCTAAAATATTTATTTTTTCGTTCGAAATTATTTGAAGAAAAATCCAGTTTGTGCTACTTACAAATATCAAGCCGACCAGAAACACATTGAATATACAGACACTGATATTCTAAACAAGATACAATATTTAGTATGTAAATTTAATCGTAGAAATATTTTATTAGTCGGTAACATCTTACAGTCCAGCAAACTCAGGAATGTCCCTTTAACATTTTATAATCACTAAAGAATAATAAAAGCTGCATTCATATAAATACTAGGGTGAAATTAATCGAAGTTCGTGTTATAATTTTTTTTACCTAATTACTTATTAGTGGGTGATTTAATGTCTACTCCAATGAACGTCACAGACACATATATTAACCAGGGATTTTTTTCTTTCTTTCTTTCAGAAACGCACGAGTCACAACGCTGGTGGAATTCTTGGATAAACCTATTCTGCAAACATCAAGAGTTCATAACTTTAAAAGAAGCGTCATTATCAACTCAAATATACATTTATATTTATTTAAAAAATGCATATCTTAAAATATTGTACTTTTCAATTAATTCAAAATAAACTTTGTATATCCAATTCATGATTTGTTTGTGTTTTTCCCCCATGTCCAGTAAGTTAACTTAACTATAACTGCGTTATCGTTTACACCTTAAACTAGTTTTAACTCAACTGTTTAAACCAGTTTAAAATTTAAGAGTGAACGCGATCATTTCAATTACACTTTAAACTATTTTAATTAAGTCAGTATAGCTAAAACACGTCGGTATCTGGTTTAGTTTAATTGGCGTAACTAAAACAATTTAAATGTAAGTGTGAACGCCAATTGTTTTCCTTTTTGTTAAATTAGTATTTATACGACGGACATGGCAATGACGTTAAAATCAGAATAAGCAGTAAGTGTGTTGGTTTTAATGTTTTGCGCAAGTGCAGACAACTACACTTCTGCCTTATACAGATATAATCATTAAAGGTGTCAAATCTCGTCATTTCAAAAGTGTATTGGCTAAAGCAGGATAAACCAGTTTAACTTGTGTAAGTGTGAACACAGCTTATAACTATTAACAGCATGTCTATATGAAATGCCATCATCTTCAGAATCTGTTAGTTGCATATCGATGAACTTGTTACTTAGTGGCGGCTGGGGGGAATGTACAGCTAATGCGGGGGATCACTTTGCCACATTTTCCCCATAACGTCATTGCAAGAGCGGATTAAATTAAAAGGTTTTGTTTGTTAAATACACCAATACATTGATTGATTAATCATCGGCTATTGGATGTCAAACATATGGTAATTCTCTGACATATATTTTTAGATAGGAAACCTGCTACATTTTTCCACTAGTAGTAAGTGGTATTTAGTATGTACCATCCCACAGACAGGATAGCACATACCAGGGCTTTTGATATACTAGTCGTAGTGCACTGGCCGGAACGAGAAATAGCCCATCTGGTACACCGACGAGGATCGATCCATACAAACAGCCCATCAGGCAAGCGCTTTACCACTGGGCAACGTCTCGTCCCCATGGTTCGTATGTAGTACGAAGTAACTATGTAGGTACCTTGATTTTAAGACAACTTCTAATTGAACTCCTTGATTAATTGTCTTTGTGTTTATTTGGGATAGGGAGGTGTGTGGTACGATCGCAAATATTATATATACTTAGCCAAAAACGTTTAGCAATTTGGTAGATGTGCTTAAACGAAAGAAAACTCGTGACCTACAAACGAAAGTCAGAGACTATATTTAACTGAGGCATCATTTGTAAGTATAAGTAACAAAATACAATATGAAATGTGTGACTCGTATAACTAGAGCAATATGTTGATGATGGTGATAACGTTTTAAGTGTTAAAGAAATCATTTATAACAACATTTTGTAACTGAGATATTACACCATCATTTAAATTCAAGATCGCCACGAAAGTTAACACCAAGTGAAAAAACTGGCAACCCCTGTCCCACTAAATTACTTTTTACTTTAAATACAGGATTTCAGGATGCAAGAAATTCATTTCTCGCATTCACTTTCTAATACTAACATTGTTTTTCAATTGCATGAATCGAATATGGCTACCACAATTGCTACCATAACAAAACAATGACCATATTATACGTTTTACATCGATTAAGAATCATTTTAAAATCAATTGCTTCGTTTTATGGTGCACCAAATAACAACCAAAACCCCCCAGATGCATGGTGTGACCAAGTAGTTCACAATACCAAAGTTGCTATTATAAATGTGCATATGCGTGCAAATCACAAGTGACTGAAGATTAGTTCTCGCCATTTTGTCGACCAACGTTATTTGTCTCAGAATACAAATAACAAATATTTCGAAAACGCACAACACAGTAATGAATGGAGTAAACAATATGTGTTTATCAATATGTTGAACCTCTTCCATCTTCATCATCCTCATAACACTAGAGTATAAGACTGATTCTTAGAGCTAAACACAACTACTGAAAAATGTGTGCTATCTGAGCTGTTAACAACCACACCACTCTATATTTAGAAAAGATCATTTTTGTTAAACAGTTAATTAGCTGCATGATTTAAAAGAACTATAATGAGCAATGGAACAGCATTAAAAGATTGAATCACGCATTTGCTGACCTGTGCCCTTTCAGGCTGCAATACATTTGCTATGATGTTAAGGGTCACAACGTTATGAACTTTCTATCGAAATAATTAAATTTGTTAACTTGAGCATTTAAATGTTAGTATGGATAAGTCACCAGAACAACCACATAATGTGTTGCCGCATGCAGATGCTACAGTCTCTGGCTATAGGTAGTGACAAAATGAAGCATTTACCGTATATAACTTCCACTGTGGACTGAAGCCAGCATTCTCTAAAATTATGATTCGACAGAGATATTTTAACAAGTTTATTACCACAGAAACAAATATGATAGTGTCAAGGATGGGGCCCTGATATCACTACGTTACAGTCATGTTATGACAAATAATTCTATAAAATATGAATAATGTAGAAATATACGGTAATTATAGCATATTACAACAGTAGTGATATACATGGATATATGAAAGCATAGACATTCTATGATAAATGGGGTTAACAGTGCAAACTGGAAATAAAACAAAAAGAATAGAAGAAAGGAAAAACGAGAGAAAAAAGGACGAAATAGAATGACCTTAGAGAAGTTATACTGACATGCCTTGTTTCTTGAAATTTGGACCAAGGACTGGCAAAAATGAATGAACACTTAGCTAATACAAAACATAACATGGTTGTTATTTTTATTTGCAGCTACAAAGGTAGACATCTAGGATTCAAACACTGATAACTCCTCTCTGTATTAGAAGTATTATTCTGCAAAAACTGAATTCATTGCACCCTAAAACCGTGTATTTGAAGCAACACATTATTGTTTGGAGTTTTTCCTGTCCTGGACGGAGGAGTTGGTGAAAGTCAACACCTGCGCCCATGCCAGGCGTGTGCTGTAACAACTTGTGCTGAATGTGCATGTTAAAACCTATGACCTGACCTGTTTGGGGTAAATTGTATGATACAATATAGCATAGTATATGTCTAAGTTATACAAGTATGGATAATTTTAGTAACATTTTTAAAGCGGCACGGTCTGGAATATTTTTATTATTTAAGCATATAGAACAGACACTCCCATTACAAAAACCGAGCAGTCAATTCCTAGCAGACAATTACGATAGCAGCACGTTATAAACATCGGACTCGTACGCCTTTCGATTGCTACCTGTATTTCACACTTTTAAAACACACTGTTATGCTAATTTTTATTATTCACTACAACTGAAAATGTTTAGAGTTTTAAAGAGTATCTTCATGTAAAAACAACACAAAAACAAAATGACAACAAAGACTAATTTTCAGGGTCTTATTGTTACTAATATCCGTATAAATACAACTTAACCATTTTATTCAGCACTTTTATAATATCTGAAGTATCACTTTAAAATTCCTTCTGTACAACGGAAATATAGGATGTTCAACTAGTTTCGTATAAATTACACCACAACACGCATTATAAAAGGTGTACGAGCCTGGGGTTTAGAACGTCGCCATGCGTGTCTGCTGCTAACGTAATTGGCTGCGAGGAATGACTGTTAGAATCCGTACGGTATTACAAAATGGCGAACATTGTTCTAACTGGCTAGTAAGCATTTGACGATATGTGTTAATGACGACAACTCGCGAGTGAATTAAAAGTGCAGTTGTGCTTGTATTTGAACTTAGAACTTGACTGTATATGACTGAAACCAGACAATGCAGCTTTAATGGCAGTGCAGTGCAGCCAGGCCTCTAAGAATTCAAACTTTGCATAACCCATTCATATCTGGATTATACAAAATACATTCTGATAACTCATTTCCTTTTTGTGTAACATGTTATGTCCATGTTAATTATGTCCTAAAGGTAGCACAGCACAGCTCAACACACTACAGCTCCCCACGACACGGCACAGCACAACATACCATAACGCCGCATAGCAAAACACAGTACACTTGATCACAGTACAGCTCATCACATCACAGCACACCACAGTACAGCACAACACATTACACCACAGCACAACACGGTACAGTTCATCGCAGTACAGCACAACACAGAACAGTACAGCATAGCACAGCATAATACAGCTCAGCACAACACAACACAGTACAGCTCAACACAGCACAACTTTACACAACACAGTACATCGATCACCACAGCACAGTACAACAGAGTACAGCTCATCACAGCACAGCTCATCACAGCACAGCACATCACAGCACAGCTGTACAGTGCATCACAGCAGAGCATAACACAACACAGTACAGTACAGCTTACCACTGCACACCAAAGTACAGCTCATCACAGCACGGCACAGCACAACACAGTACAGCACAGTACAGCTCATCACAGCACAGAACAGCTCACCACAGCACAGCACTACATAGCACAGCATAAGACAAGGTAGTACAGTTCACAACAGCACAGCACAGCGCAGCTCATCACAACATAGCACATCTTATTAATAAAGAAAGAAATGTTTTATTTGACGACGCACGCACTCAACACATTTTATTTACGGTTATACTGCATCAGACATATGGTTAAGGACCACACACATTTTGAGAGAGGAAACCCGCTGTCGCCACTTCATGGGCTACTCTTTCTGATTAGCAGCAAGGGATATTATATATGCCCCATCCTACAGACAGGATAGCACATACCACCGCCTTTGATATACCAGTCGTGGTGCACTGGCTGTGATGATAAATAGCTCAATGGGCCCACAGACGTGGATCGATCCCAGACCGGCCGCGCATCGAGCGAGCGCTGTACCTCTGAGCTACGTCCCTCCCCTCATATTAATAGTACAGTAAAGAATACTACAGTATGGGACTGTAAATATTCAGATGCCTATGGCTGTCTTTCATCAGGTATCGGTACTTGTGTGCTAATATCTTTTCTATTTGGTTTAGTCTGAGTTACCACTAGGTCCAGTCACTGCTGTAATATTTGCAAGTGAAGGTACCTCCCCATTGACCGATTTAGTGCAGCATGTGCACAGCACATTTTCACGCAGACTTCCTTTAAATTTATTTGCGAAGAATGACATAAACAGGAACAATCCAATTGACCCCAGGAATAATGAAAACGCATAGGCAAAGCCATTGAAACCGGTCGCTTCGTACGCGTAACCAAATACCCATGATGCACCAGTGATGGTCGACAGGTTGACACACATAATCATGCTCACCTTATTGTTGGACGTGCTCTTCAGTTTGGGCAGTCTGCAGATCGTGATGATGGTGTAGATAAATAACACGATATTGGCGCTCACTAAGATGCCAACGGGGACAGCTAATCCGTATACGCGAGAACTAGCGTTGGACAAGTAACAAATACCATGACCGTATCCTGAGAAACCAAGGACAAAGTAATTGGAAAGAGAAGTTATGCTAACAATAATACCAGGAGAGATGAAACTATAGATACACAGAAAGGAGAACACTTTCAAATCTGACTGTGTTCGAGAATGAAAAGGAAAACATATTTTATAAAATAGATTAACTGTGCATGCATTCATCCAGAACACCGACGACAACCAGAAATAATGTACAAGGATTCCAATTATTTGACAAATTAATGGTAGTTGGATTAACTCGGCGCCAAATTCATACAATGTCTGAGCTGCTATAAGATTCAAAGCTAAACAAATGTTGTTTCTGCTTACATCTGTTCTCAGATAAGGTATAACAATGTACACCATCACAGAAATAATCAAAAAGGCTAAAGAAACACTCGTGCAAATCATGGACAGTAAACCATTAATCGTCGAAGATATGTTGGGAGGTAGCACAGTCGGATTCCTCTGGAAGTCGAACAGACATATTTTAACAGTTCCCCTGTCAGTAAGTTGATATTCGCTCTGTGTCAGAGTTCTGGCTGTTGCCTCAATCACAATGATGCTAGAATTGTCTTCCATTGAGTACTCTGTCGAGTTGAGTTCAACTTGTGTACACCACAGCATGTCGTTGACCATCAGATCAGCATAGTGTCTAATGTAGTCGGGTTGTACTTCATCTATGGAGCCAAATAACATCAACCACCCTTCACACATCACTGAATTAATAATAGAAGCAGAGTACCACGTGGAACACGTATTATCACTGATGGAAAATTCGACAGTTTGATTACCAACGAAGTATACTTCTGAAAACAAGTTTTTGCGAAAGTAATCTGACAGGTTCTTTTCCAGATTATCCCTGAGATCGTTATAAGAGTATACACTAAGCTGCATTTTGTAATAAACAGTTACTGTGTCGTTACTGCATTCAGTGTGGACAACGCGTGCCTTCTTAACAGCGTAGGACAAACTGAATCTGGATATGATATCTATCTCCAGTTCATCAATGGCCTGGAATATGTATGGTGTTATCTCGTATGCCTTCGACAGAGGTGTTTGCATTGTTACGTCCATGCATATGATGTAATAACCATAAATAAAGTCCGCAATAAGACTTTTGCATTCCTCGTCTCTGAATACTTTTCCTAATGGGCACAGGATCTGGCGACAGATACTCTACAAGCAATCACAGACCATTGTTATCACACACAGTCTTGAAGAATATATAATCTGTTTAATAACAGAACACATTAATCTGAATATACAAACAAATCTAGACACTATGTTTCGATATCTGAATCGTTATATTTTTTAATGAAAAATAACATTTGGAAATATGGTTTGGCTATGGTATTGATTGACAAAGTGTTGTATGGAATATTTCATTAAATCAGCTGAACCTATTAACGTACATAGCATTAGTATCTTTCTGCATAATCTAACATCTTTTCAATTCCAAAAACGACAAGTGCTTTGAAAATTAGCGAAGCGACTTTAAACATACAATTGTAGCTTTAATGACATGCACCTAAGGCTGTATTATGTTATCCTTGCAATAACGCACACGTTTCAAACAACTGCCCAAATTGAAGAAAAAAATACAAATAGATTTATTAATAAAGGCAGAATGCAATCAAACTTGGTGGTTTTTCAAGGAATCGGTTATAACATTAATTTAGTTAACCTTCTATACCATTTCGTTCCTGTTCTTTCAACTTTTACAATGTAATAAATCATTTGTGAAACAAATCGTAAACGTTGAATACACATCTTTTACGATCCCAATTTTAATACTTTACATTATCTTTCCAATATGATAAAACTGTGAAAAATATCTGTGCATCACCAGAGATAGATATTTGTCATGTTAATATATATTGTAAAGTGAGCAAATAATATCGAAATAAAACACTGTCAACTACATTATAAACCAATTACCAATTTTACTTATTAAAATTAATAATAATTAATATAAGTACTTACATTATATGAGTCAAAGAAATGTTCGTTTGGACATTGTTGTTGAAATTCCGCTTTAGGGATGTCACTGTCGTCAAAATCAAGAAGTGCTGTCAGAGGAAGTCCGTCAGGATCCTTTTCCAGCTTCTCCATCATCAGCCAAGACCATATTTTGTCAGTGTTACACACATAACAAAAGATGTTCTTGTAATCCCCTCGATTTACAGGCTCGAAGAACCGACTGCACGCTGTCTTGACCTTCTCGTCATAGTACCACCACCTGCCCGTCATGTTACACTTGTCAATCGGACTTTCAGAATAATGCGAGCATCTTCGAGGACCAGCAATCCCTTCTGGTTCCACAGCAATATCGCAATCGGAGCTCTCCATTGCCCTTTGATAAATCTGCAAAAGGTCTTTTGCTGTGGCAAATACATTATAGTTACCGCAGTAGACATACATTTTCCATAGCTTGTATGTAGATACGTCATTGCATTCTGCACAGTATTTGTTTCTGTAGGTGATATTGGTTTCTAAGTCCGTTACTGGAATTGCTGTCATCGCTGATGACGTTCTGTTTGATAAACAGCTTATCTCAAGCTGAACGTCAACCGCTGGCTGCGGGCAGGATCCAACTATATAATAGAATGGATTAGTTAAAGACTTCAGTGTGTGACTAACACACTCCGCATTCACTGTTGAAGCTCTTGTCCTGTTCTCGTTGACATATTTGTCCAAGCAACAGTCCCCGTACATGTAACACTGGCTGTCACAATAACACAGTGCACACATGTTGTTCGGAGATTTTTCATGAATACTTGAATGAACGCTGCAGCCTCTTCTGCAATATGTATCAGTGATGATCAGTATCTGTGACATTAGATCAAGGTGCGAATCCTCTTCAGACAAGTAATCAAATGGAGATATTTTAAAAAAGATAGGGACATATTTCTGTGTCGTTGGTATGGACTCGGTAGTTATGTTTGGCGTACCCGTGACTAGGTGTGTAACAGCAAAGACCAATATGTACGTGAATGGTCGCTTAAAAGACACCATCATAAGTTGTGGCGCTGACAGTTTCTATGTTGTTGTCTACAGAATAGCCGATTTAACAGTTTTTTCTTCTAAAGTCCGGTTAATCTTTTGTGACAACTTAATTTTTAAAACAAATATCGTGTGCACACATTCCACTTGTTAAAGAAGCATTTCACAGGTGATGCTGCTTTGATGTACTGCAATACATTCAGAATTATACAGGTATTATATACATGAAATGTGTTACTCTTGTATATATCAAGTGATTTATATATTTTTCTTGCAATTAATATACATTAGAATTGCAATATTGCTTTTATGGAACGAATTAATAATGATTATTTCTTGGTTGTTCATCTCATCTCAAATGAGTTTCAATAACATTAGTATTTTTAATAAGTAATTTGATTTGGAGGTAATAAACTCACAACTATGATTATTTTAATATTAAAGATAAGGTTTCTTATTAACGTTTATGAGTTTACAAACCATATGCCAGAAATCTGAATATGAAATATGACCGCAATTTTAATGAGGATTCGTATATCCTAATAAAATTCGATTGCTCTGTGATTTTCACGCCAAACTGTTCATTTTCAGAGACCACAGATTCCCCCCTCTACACAGTTTATGTAAACCCATTCGTGGTTGTTGTTTGGCGTGGGGGGTGGGAGGTTCGTGTGACGGGGGTGTATTTTTTACAACAACTACATTCCTGACAGGACACGGCTATGGCATTACATGCTATATCCTACTTCGCTAGCTCGTCAAACTGACCTTCACCTTACAGTTTCAGGATGCGAATACCGGAAGCAGTACCATGTCCAGTCTGGAAACGTTCTCGATATGTATAAGTGGACGGTGAGTGATTTCTAAATTGTATTAGAACTAGTAATATCATTGTGGTAACTACAAAAATAGTGTTATCAGACACATGTGACGATAATGACGACTTGATGGCCGAATAGGTAAACTTTCAACAATTTATAATTGGTTTATTTTTTAGCAATAGTTTCTGTTTTAAATGTGTTTTACACTTTTCCATTTTCATAAACTGTTAATGGTTTTCAACTAGCAAAATCATCATACTTCGGATATGTAAGCAGACCAGTTGTGGATGGTCATTAATATGATTAGTACATACAACTTGGCCATCTATTATGACAGTGATTCATGAGTACATGTCAACACAACTGTACTTATTCTAATTAGCTCTGTTCGGTGCTAGTAAACAAGTATTGGAGTGGCAGTCCTCCTTGTGGCGGTGCAAGAGGAATGGAATTTCCTCAGGAGAGACTGTTCTATAGACGAGACACCAGATAAAGCTTCATGAAACACTATTTTCCTAAACGCCCATTTGACTCTACATTGTGCAGAGATACGACCACGATGACGTATTACGTTTTTTCATTCAGAAATCTTTACATCAAAATCTTTTATAATAACATTCCAAGCTTTGATCATTGAGTTATTGTTCGTTATT
>JAECMU010325766.1:0-10326 GCA_016106625.1 Dracogyra subfuscus
GGCTGCCATTTTGACTTTTTATGGAATATTCTTCAAGAGGGGTGAAAGGATATGACTTAATCTAGCAACATCATAACAGGTTATATAATTTATGCAAACGTGATGACGTCATATTAATTTTTAAAATTATTTTTTGTTTGTTGAAATATACCACTAAAGAGCATTGATTTTATATTAATTATGTAACATACTTTGGAGGCTTTCACCCCTCTTGAAGAATATTCCATAAAAAAGCAAATTGACAGCAGGCTAAAAATTGCATATATTTTTCCCTATGCTATCTCAGAAAAGTCAATACTAAAGACATCATTATAGTCTCATATGTGAAAGCTGTGTCACTGTAATGGGTTTTTAACAACTTGTGTGTGGACAAAATTTGGGGGAAATGTAACGGTAATTAAAGGTAGGAGAGCAATTTTTCGTAGTTGTTAACATTTTGGTTCGGACAGTAAGTGGAGGTTGATTTTTATCTGTTACAAATGTAATGTCCAAATGTTATAGGGCTGAATTTACAAAGCCTGTTTTAGACTTACATGCATGTGAAAACCTACATGCTTAAACACCTGCATTTAAGAAAAACAGGCTTCGTAAGTTCAGCCCATTTACATGTATCTTTTTAATAGATTAATCTATAATATGTAAACCTATAAAACATCTACTCTTTAATTGTAATGTATTGTTTAATTCTGTCACATTTATCCCTTGTTTATTCAATATTATTTGTATAAATTTTGTTGAATTATGCACACATATAGTTATCGGCTTTTCAATTATTGTTAACTATTGGATTTTATAATTGATGTGCTTTATTTGTCAGATGTATATTCATACGTTATTTCTTAGTCCCGTAATTGTATAATCAGAGGGGATTACAGGTTTTATATCCATCTGTCCGTTCATGTCTGTCTGTCTGTCCATGTCTGTCTGTCTGTCCATCTGTCACACGTTTCGTTCTTTAGGAAAATGCATATAAAAGATCCCTTGCTGCATTAGAAATTTTTTAAAGCTGGTTTCCACTGTTGACTGTGTCAAAATTACCAAATGTTTGACATCCAGTAGCCAATGTGCTCTAGTGGTGTTAAACAAAACAAACTTCTTCTTCTGTCACTCATTTGGTTTTCCTGTCTTTTTTTTTGGTAATAGCTCAAGGTATTGAGCTGAAATTTCTTGTTTTTCTTTATCATATACATGTTTGTACTTGTATTAGTTTTTAGCCAACATAGAACATTCTGCTTTCTTCTCTGTGCAATTACAATTGTTTCTGGTAAAATATTACAGGTTGTGGAACATTTTATGAGGACATTTTCTAGATTTAAAAAAAAAAAAATGTATACAATTAACCAATGTTTGTCTTCATAAAGCTATTTAAATATGCAACATAATTTGTACTGATTTAATGCTAAAATTGTTCTGTGTAGCCAAATGTACAGGTAGTTAGATTAAGTTTGACATTCATGGCAATTTACCCTTTTTTTCAGAGTTATGACCCTTTAATTTAGGAGATATGGAAATAAATTGGGCCCTGTAGGACATGTCATGTGTCATAGGGTTTAACGTGCACATTCAGAACAAGCTGTTGTAGCGCACGCTAGGACATGCATTGCTTTAACAATATATACTCTCAGAATGCTGGTTTTAAATGTTTTCAGTTATTTTTAATTTTAGGATATTTATAATTGATGTGGTGTATGTGTGTCCAATAAATCTAGTTTAAAAACTGCTGATGTGTCATTAAACAAACGTTCCTTTTCTTTCCTCGCTCACTCTCTGGACCATGTGTCAAAATAACCATAGGTTAGACTCTAAATAGGCCTAGTTCTAGCGTAGAGCAAGCATATTTTTTAATTTCATAATGTCAAAAAATAATTGTGCAAACAGATGCAAATGGACCTCAATTAAATTTTAAAAATAAAATAATACTCATTTGATGTTAAGAATTTTCGCAAAGGTATTGCAAAGGTAAATGTTCAGTTTTTTCTGAAATATGACCCCACCTCGCTAAAGTCAGAATTGTTTGTTTCAATGTATTTCTTAAATATTATCGTTTCCTATATATTTGTCCTTCCCTGTAGTCCAAATTTCATCAGTTTCTGCATATTTCTTGATGTTTAATCGCCGTAATAAAATCACATCTGAAAAGTTGAAAATAATTTGTTTTATCCAAAGTATAATTGACTATTATTTAAGGTTGGGACCCATCCCAAAAGACAATATGATGTCTCGCTTGTGTTATTTAATTTTATGCATATATGTGTTTTGTAGACATGCTCATTTGGAGAATATAACTTTTGGCCAAGTAAGAAGTTTTTGAAAAGATCCCTATAAATTGAACTCAGTTAAATATATATATATAGGGTGTTACGTTCAACTTAACGCGCAAGAGTTGCATCCCTTTGTATAGCAGTACAACATCATATTTTATTCATTACCATAAATTAACACGCCTGTTTTAAATAAATGTATTATTACTTATTTTATTGAAAACAATAAACACGATTAGAGTTGCGGCCCTTTGCTTGCTCATCGCTACTAGTTCAGGGCTTCTAGAATATGGTAGCCCCACTCCCATGGCTAGTAAATAATTGCTATTGCCATGCCCGACAGCTAGTTAAATTTTTTTTATAAATGCTACAGCTAAGTCTATTTTTTAAGTATGAATATCCTACCTCCACCCCCACCTCCCCAATTTTAATGTTTTTAATCTCTATCTCTCTCATTAGGTAACACATCCAATTATTATTATCAGTAAAATTATATTAACTAAAGTAGGGCTAGTGAATTTTTAATTGTGCCTAATAAATTTTAAAATTCTCTGATCCCATGGCTAGTGGATTTTCTACAAATTCTAGAAGCCCTGCCTAGTTTAATTGAAATGTGCTGATGTGTCGTTAACACATCTTCCTTTACTTTCCATTATCTATTGTAGTTCATGAAACTGCAAATTGGTGACTCGGTGTTGTCGATGTCGCTCACCCGTGACGAGATCGTGTGTCAAACCACCTATGAAATCAAGTTCTACCACTTGGACTACGTATGTTTTTAACCCTCTATCAGTTGACCATTTTATACTTCGATCGCCACATAGCCTACGACACTTTTTAACACTTTCTCTGTTTACCATTTAACCACTTCATTTTACCAGAGTTCAGTTTTTTGTAATCTTTAATTTAGAAAATAAATCAATCAATTTAGCTTATGTAATTATTAACAGTTTCTCTGTTTACCATTAGTACTTAACCACTTGGACTATGTCTGTTTTTAATGTCTCTGTTTTTTTCTTCATTTATTTCTTTACTGTACCACTTAATGTATAGTTATGTGAGTTTTTAATCCCTTCTCTATTTACCACTTGACTTGTGTCAGTTTATAATCTTTTTCTCTTTATACAATTGTACTTTAGCACGTTTCTTAATTATATCAGTTTTTGATCCTTTATCTGTTTACCATTTTAAGCCTAATTTAATACCTCTATTCCAGGCTTTACGGTATATATATATATATAGAGGATTCGTCACGAGTGTTTTTTAATATGGAAAATATCAACCGAGTGTTAGTTAATCGGTATTTGTCGAGGCTCTACCGATTAACGACACAAGGTTGATATTTTCCATATTAAAAACACGAGTAGCAAATTATTTTATCCTATAACACTTCTAAAATAACATTCTAATTACTTTTTTAGTAAATCACGGTACTAAAGTCGCCGCCATCGATAATATGACATCATCACAATTAGCACAGATTAGTAGTTTGATGTCACACATTTTAAACTAATCTTTGAAAATGTTACGCTCAGGTACACAGGTCTTGTTGGCGTGTAAGCAAAGGACTCATTAACCGCAACACACATAACTTAGAGACCTTACAAATTTGCATAAGCCAATATCACACAGGTTAATACAGTAAATATTAACTCGATATATGACATGGATATTATAGTAAGTTATAGGATAAATATATTTTTTTATTTTATTTTTTTAATTTTTTTAATTATTATTATTTTTTTTCTTTCTTTCTTTTAGTTCTACACAATTTTTGCAGACATTGAGGCCATGGTTGTGAGGTTGGACTTTTGTCAGGGTAAAAAGGGGAAACCAAATCGAATATTTTGTGCTTTGGAGGTAGGTTGGTTTAGTTAAAGGGACTTAACTGGTCCTAAACATAACAATGCAGTGAAACCCCTCTAAACTGGACACCCACCAAGTGAGATGTCTGGTTATAAGAGGTGTCCGTTTTAGAAAGGTTAAGTTCTGTACTGATTTTTAAAAAGGGACTGAAAAATGTCTGGTTTTGAGGGAATTCCAGTTTACAGAGGGTCCGGTTTTGATGGGTTTCACTGTATATACTGTATTTTTGGTAGAAACTTGAACAGTGAAAACCCTCTAAACAGGACAGACAAAGGACCAAGTAAATTATATTAAGGGGTATCCAATTTTAGATTCTGTACTAACGTTTAAAATGCGAAGTAAAAACATCTGGTTTTGAAGTAATTCCGGTTTACAGAATGTTTGGTTTTCATATATGTCCAGTTTACAGAATGTCTGGTTTTCAGATATGTGCAGTTTACAGAATGTCTGGTTTTCTGACATTTTCTTCTGATGTTTCAACCACTGTTCGTCAAGGTAATTTATTGCAGATATCAATGCTGATACAGTTCCTGGACCTTCAGCTACGGTTGATCCTACTCTGTATCCTACAGTGAATCTAATGAACGGCACCAATGGTGCTCCCAAGTATAGGGTCTGTGGTAGAAGTCTCATGATAGAAGTCAATGGTTCTCATAGTCCAGAAAGCAGTCGATTACCATGGGCCATTCCGACAGATGGTGTCGATTCAACCAGCCAGATTTTATGGGTTCCGACGGGACCATCCACGGTCCGGTTAGCCACGGATAGCCATTCTTCATTGTCTTCTGCAGGTCAGTGTTCCATGACGACACAGTGCTTCTGGTCAAATGTTATGGGTTCCGACGGGACCATCCACTGTCCAGTTTGCCACGGGTAGCTGCTTTCCAAAAAAAGAAAGAAAGAAATGTTTATTTAACGATGCACTCAACACATTTTATTTACGGTTATATGGCATCAGACATATGGTTAAGGACCACACAGATTTTTAGAGGAAACCTGCTGTCGCCGCATCATGGGCTACTCTTTCCGATAGGCAGCAAGGGATCTTTTATTAGTGCTTCCCACAGGCAGGATAGCACAAACCATGGCCTTTGTTGAACCAGTTATGGATCACTGCACGGTGCAAGTGGTTTACATCTACCCATCGAGCCTTGCGGAGCACTCACTCAGGGTTTGGTATCTGAATTAAAAATCTCATGCCTCGACTGGGATCCGAACCCAGTACCTACCAGCCTGTTGACCAGCTGCTTTCCATGGTCTACTGCTGGTCAGTCTTCCATGGTGACACCATGCTTCCAGACAGATGTTATGGGTTCCGACGGGACGATCCATGGTCTGGTTCACCACGAGCAGCTGCTCTTCATGGGCGTCCACTGGTTAGTCTTCTATGGTGATACAGTACTTCCTGCTTCCTTTCAACATTCACCCAGTTTGACGAATTCCACTGGGATCGATATGTTTGCGCTAGATTCCTGAGCAGACGATGACATCCCGGTACAGCCCTTTGTCTATGAGTGGCCCCGACACTACTTGACAGCTGGTTTTCTGTAACGGACATTGTTTGTCAGATACACTGTTGATCATCAGTTTGCCGCTGTTGAGGTGGAAGGATGATAGCTTTACTTCACACCTTCTGTTCGTATTCCTCTTCCAGCTGTGGTTCCAGTTACGGCTTTCATATAGTTTACCATAGCAACTCGTAGAGTTGCGGTAAACCTCGCTACATGATCTTCGTCATGGCAGACAGTTGCAGGAAGTCATCATGGGGGTTTCATTTGATGTCATTGGTTCGAAGTTACAAGCGTTCCTGTTTGGTGCTGAAGACAGTGTGCTGGACCGGTCAACTGTTTTGGAACCCCATGCATCGATTCGTCTGTTGCTCGATGAAGTTACCAAGGTATTCGGCAGATCAATCACTACATCTGTTGGTGCTGCAAGTCATTCACTACTTTCGATGACTCCAGACGTTATCCGGTTGCCATCATGCAGTTCGGTGTTTTTACCGCAGCAGATTTACTAGGTCCATTACGGATTATCAAATTATCAGACAGGTGCACCTTTGGAGTTCGGAACCCACCACTGTCTGTTGCATGCTGCACTTGTTTGAGGACAGGTAATGTTCGAATGAAATGGAGGAAACTTGAGTTATTTTCTCTTTTATGCATACATTACCTGTCTTCAAGGATTGATTCCCGACCGATCCTCCCTGATTCCTATTATCTGTGTGATGCACTCACAAAGAAAAACGGGAAGTTACAGTCACGTGACTGTTACTAGAGGGAGCATGCAGCAGAAGAATTTAGACCATCCCATTGGCTGTTGGGATGTTCGGACCAGACTACTAACTGTAGGAGGCGGGGGAGTTGTTTGAGGACAGGTAATGTATCCATAAAAGAGAAAACACCTTAAATTTTCTCAAGGTTTGAGTTAGTTCCAGTTTACAAAGTATCTGATTTTGAGATTGGTCCGATTTACAGAAGGTCCGGTTTTGAGATAGATCTGATCTGGTTTACAGAAGGTCTGGTTTTGAGATAGTGACAGTTACAGAAGATCTGGTTTTGAGATAGTCCAGGTTTGCAGAAGGTCCAGTTTTTAGATAGTTCCGGTTACAGAAGGTCTGTTTTTGAGATAGTTCTAGTTACAGAAGGTCTGGTTTTGAGATAGTTCTGGTTACAGAAGGTCTTGTTTTGAGATAGTTCTGGTTACAGAAGATCTGGTTTTGAGATAGTTCTGGTTTACAGACGGTCCAGTTTTAAGATAGTTCTGGTATACAGAAGGTCTTGTTTTGAGATAGTTGTTTACAGAAAGTCCAGTTTTTAGATAGTTCCAGTTTACAGAAGTTCCAGTTTTGAGATAGTCCTGGTTTACAGAAGATCTGGTTTTGAGGGATTTCATACATTCAGGCATGTGTTCAGTGGGAGTGTTATTGAAGTTGAAACCCATCTCTGCTAAAGGACATTTTCTTTCTCTTTTTTTTTTTTTTTTAAATATATTTTCCAGAGGAGCATGATTTGATCCCCTCTATAACCTTCACTCGCCACAGTCTAAATCCTCCATTGCATAAATTCTTGCACATATGCCTGACATTTAAAGAAATAATCCTTCATGTCATGTGGTTAACTTATATCAGTCATCTTTTATAGATTTTCCAATATACAACACACAAAAAAAAAAAACCCACCCCCAAACACCCACTTTATTACTAAAGGACTTTCATTTTATTTCAGAATAATTTTGTTCTCGCAGGTTTTTTTTATTTTAAATTATTTTTATTCAATTGCAGGACGGCAGTTTTCGTCTGCTGTCTGTGATAACCGGCGAATCTCTCATCTCCTTCTATCCGATGACTTTCATTCAGGTAAGGGACGGGATGCAACCCAGTGATAAAGTGCTCATTTCATGTGCAGTTGGCAGAGCTGCCAACTGCTACGCTTTGGGCGTAATTTGCTACGCTCAGTTAACGTTTGCTACGCTGCTACGCTCATGCCCAAATCGCTACGCTCAGTTGAAAAAAATATAGCGATTTCTGGAAATTCCACTAAAAATTGGACGTAATCTTGAAATACAGTAACAAAAAAACTGAATTCCTCATTTCTGTGGCCTTTTTAAAATTCCAACACATAAAAGTATGATTTGTGTTTTAAGACCTATTGTAAAACAATTACAGTAAGATGTAGTTTTACTGTAGGCCGACCCCATTGTTGCGTACTATAAAACTTTCAAAGAACTGGTTTTCCGTTATGCTACGCTTGCATGCAATGAACACAGAAAATTGCATGTGAACGTATACCAGTTCGGAATAGTTAATGTTTATTTGTGTTCACGGTTAGTTGGTATTTTCTTTTGCTGTTGTTTATAACATTTGGCCATGCTACGCTCAAATATATTTTGCTACGCTCAGCTTGTCATGAATGCTACTCTCACTTGTGTCTAGGGGTTGGCAGCTCTGATTTGGTTCAAGATCGATCCCATTCGGTGGACCCATTGAGCTATTTCTCATTTCAGCCAGTACACCATGACTGCAATATCAAAGGCTGTGGTATGTGCCATCTTGTCTGTGGGATGGTGAATATCAAAGATCCCTTGGAAAAATGTAACGGGTTTTCTCTCTAAAGACTATATGTGAAAATTACCATATTTTTGACATCCAATAGCTGGTGATTAATAAATCTATGTGCTCTAGTGGTGTGATTAAGCAAAACAAACTTTAACAAACAATTTAAAACCAAAAATAATGTTTATTAATGAAATATTAATGACTCACATATTAACAGTTATTTCACTGATCTGATATAAAAAAAGTAGCTGAAACGATCTGTTATGTTTTCGAAGCCATTTCGAAAGAAGCAAAAAAATGTATTTAACGACGCACTCAACATATTTTATTTACGGTTATATGGCATCAGACATATGGTTAAGGACTACACAGATATTGAGAGAGGATACCCATTGTTGCACTTCATGAGCTACTCTTTTTCGATTAGCAGCAAGGGATCTTTTATATACACCATCCCACAGACAAGATAGTACATACAGCAGTCTTTGTTACACCAGTTGTGGAGTACTGGCTGGAATGAGATCCCTTAAAGTAATGTTAAATTGTGATTCATGCAGTTATGAACTTTTTTCTTTTGTTAAGTATTATGATATTATATTTTCACTGCAACTAAAATACAGTGAAAATATGACTTTTACGGTTTCTGTATAGATCTATATATTTCATTGCCATGCATATAATAAATGTTTTTATTACCACAGTGGTCACTCATTACAGGGAAAATATTTTCAATGTTTTCTCAATGAGAAATATTCTGCATTGGTCTAACGAACAATATTATTGGGCGGGCAGCATAGCCCAGTGGTACAGTGCCCGCCTGATGCGCGGTCGGTCTAGGATCGATCCCCGTCAGCTAACCACTGGGGTTTTTCTCGACATAAGCATATGTCCGACACCGATATAACCGTAATTATGTGTTGAGTGCGTCGTTAAACAAAAAACAAAACAAAAAAAAAAGTATTATTGGACAATTTGACGCTTACAAACCAATGACCTTGTCTGTACTAAATATGACATCCTCACAATTTAGCAAATACAAAATGACGTTTGTATTTACATCTCTGTTTTTGGGGTTAAATTTTGTAACAAAATGACATTTTAATGCAATTGCTTATAGATTTTGTAGCAGAATAAAGAAAACTTTTGGTTTTGAAAATTATCTATGAACATGATTAAATTACAAAGTTATAGGCAGTTCTCAGAACAGTGTGTGAAGTGGTTTACATTGTTTCAATACAGATTGGCCTTCGTACATGTGCGTCGAAAATAAAGGCTTTTAGAGAAAAAAATAGCTGAGTTAATAATTAGAATAACAAACTCGGTACCAGTTATTATTAAATGTATGTCCCTCGTGGAATAATTTTCATGAAATTTTTTTCACTCTGGACATACATTTTATAATAACTGGTATCTCCTTTATTATCCTCTATATATATTGTGTCGGACAGTGCGTGTCTGTCGGTTGAATTGTTTTTTTTTACATTAAAAAAAAGTTCTTTTTCATTTTGTTAGAGGTTCACAGAATTCTGCTACAACATTAATGATGAACTTATGTATGCTGTTCTTCCTGATGGATCAGGTGAGTGTTTTTTATACATACCAGACAGACAGACAGACACATGGACAGACAGACATATGAATGACAGAATATCTGAGGAGTCATTTATTTCCATTTACTGTTTTAGTATTAGAGTGTGCTTCTGTTGGTTGTGTGTGTGTGTGTGTGTATGTGTGTGTGTGTGTATGTGTGTGTGTGTGTGTGTGTGTGTGTGTGACAGTGTGAGTGTGTGTGACAGTGTGTGTGTGTGTGACAGTGTGTGAGTGTGTGTGTGTGTATGTGTGTGTGTGTGTGTGTGTGTGTGTGTGTGTGTGAGTCAGTTCCTGTGCAAGGAAGAGCCCACTCGAAGAAATGCTTTATTTTACGATGCACTCAACACATTTTATTTACAGTTATATGGCGTCAGTAAAGAGCACACTCATTTAATTATATATTTTTTTATGTCATTTTGCCATATGTTTGCCACCGGTTACATTATATAGGGCTATGTGACAATTGGAGGGAAAACAAAAATCGAATATGCAGACCTGTCAACCTTTAGTCAACAGAAAGCAGGAGATGTGTGTTGAAAAAGCAGGAGATTT
>JAECMU010325901.1:0-10417 GCA_016106625.1 Dracogyra subfuscus
TCTCTCTCTCTCTCTCTCTCTCTCTCTCTCTCTCTGTGTCTCTCTCTCTGTGGGTGTGTATGCCTTTGTGTGTGTCTGTGTGTATACATAAACCACTTTACACACTATCTATGCATTGCATAGCGCCACTGTCTAGAGATAACCACCGTTTGTTTGTACTTGCTTTTGATCTTATTTACAAATGTATCCAATTAAGGTTCAAGCACGCTGTACTGAGCACACATCTCGACTGTATGTCCAGCACAGTGGGTTAGTGACAGATAAGTCGGTATAGTGGCCTTTCACTTACCCATTGAGGTATTTTGATACTTGGTTGAGAGAAAAAGGAAAGGAATGTTTAATAACACCTCAGCACATTTTAAACTCCGACTGTTTGGAGACAAACACAGAGGTATTTTGATACTTGGTCGAGTAAAAAAGGAAAGGGATGTTTAATAACACCTCAGCACATTTTAAACTCTGACTATTTGGTGTCTAACACAGAGTTATTTTGATACTTGGTCGAGTGAAACAGGAAAGGAAAGGAATGTTTAATAACATATCAGCACATTTTGTAACTGAGGATATTTGATGGCCAACATATGGTTATTTCAACACTTGATAGAAAGAAAGAAAGATGAAACCTGCTGTCACCACATAGGCTAAAACTACTAGTAAAGCAGCAAGAGATCTTTTATAAAGTTAAACTTTGTTTTGTTTAATGACACCACTAGAGCACATCGATTTATTAATAATCGGCTACTGGATGTCAAACATTTCATAATTGTGAAATATATAGTCTTAGAGAGGAAATCCATTACATTTTCCATTAGTAGCAAGGGATCTTTTATATGCACTATCCCACAGACAGGATAGCACATACCATGGCCTTTAATATACCAGTCTTGGTGCACTAGCTGGAACAAGAAATAGCCCAATGGGCCAGACAGACCATGCATCAAGCGATCGCTTTACCACTGGGCTGTTTTCTGCCCCTGTCTGGTCAGGTCATAGGGTTTAGCATGCACATTCAGAACAAGCTGTAGCACATGCCTGTCATGGGCGCAAGAGCTTGCTCTCTTTCGTCCAAGACAGAAAGTTGGGGGTGGGGGGAGGAGGGACCGCCTGCACTGACAGGTGCAAGGGATCGGTAGCAGGCAGGGTGGGTGGTGGTGCTGTTATGGAATTTTGCACATTTTAGTTTGAAGGAATTTTGGCGCAGTTTCTGAATGGTTGATCTAAACTAAAAGCCATTGTCTAGCTGGAACAAGAAATAGCCCAATAGGCCAGACAGACCATGCATCAAGCAATCGCTTAACCACTGGGCTGTTTTCTGCCCCTGTCTAACACAGGGTTATTTTAATACTTGGTTGAGAGAAAAAGGAGAAGAAAGGACTGCTTAACAACATTTTTAAGCTATGGACATTTGATGTCAAACATTTCGTTATTTCGACATAGTCTTAGAGAAGAACCCCTATGCATTTTTTTTTTCATTTCCATTAGTAGCAAGGAATCTTTTATATGCACCATCCCACATACAGGATAGCACATACCACATCCTTTCAATATACCAGTCGTGTCATATATGCTGGAATGAGAAATAGCCCAATGGGTTCACTGATGAGGATTGATTCCAGATCAACCTGGCATCAAGTGAAGGAAGGAAATGGTTTATTTAACAATGCACTGAACACATTTTATTTATGGTTATATGGCGTCAGATATAAGGTTAAGAACCACACAGATATTGAGAGAGTAAACCCACTGTCGCCACTTCATGGGCTACTCTTTTCGATTAGCAGCAAGGCATCTTTTATATGCACCATCCCACAGACAGGATAACACATACTGTGGCCTTTGATATACCAGTCATGGTACACTGGCTGAATCGAGAAATAGTCCAGTGGGCCCAATGATGGGGACCAATCCAAGACCGACTGCGCATTGAGCAAACGCTTTACCACTGGGCTTCGTATGGCCCCTGTCAAACATTTGGTAAAAGAAAAAAATACTAGAGTTATTCATATCAACTTTTCCATAAACAGGACAGCACATGGCCTTTGGTTTTCTAATTATGGGGCAATAATTAGGATGTGGAAAACCCTAATTACAGGCAGAGAACAGGTCCATAGAGGAGATTCAATACTTCCCATTTTAAGACTATTTTAACCATTCAGGAAGATGAAATAATTCCTTTAAAAAGTTTTATTCACAGTTTAACTTCATCTTTTGAACTTTTTCTTTTTCTTGACAATTTCATCTCTCCCAGCAGATTTGTGTTGTTGCAATTTTCTGAGAAAAATAAATAAATTAAAATTAACATAAATATTATTAAATTCACATTTCAGAAACTAACTTAAAATTACATTCATTTAAATTTATTTTCGTGGTTATATTCAATTAAGGTTCAAGCACGCTGTCCTGGACACACACCTCAGATATCTGGGTTGTCTGTCCAGGACAGTGTGTTAGTTGTTAGTTGGTTAGTGAGATAGAAGAGGGTGTAGTGGCCTTGCACCTACCCACTCAGCCCTTAAGAACTCGCTCTGGGTTGGAGCCAGTACTGGGCTTTGAACCCTGTACCTACCAGCCTGTAATCTGATGGATTAAGCACTGCGCCACTGAGGCTGGTTTAAAATGACAATGTTAAAGTTTTTCTTGTTTTTGGCAACAGAATGTCCAACATTTAGTAATTCTGACATATAACTCATCTTATAAAGAAAAGAAAGAAAGAAAGAAATGTTTTATTTAATGACGTACTCAACACATTTTAATTACGGTTATTTGGCGTCAGACATATGGTTAAGGACCACACAGATATTGAGGGAAGAAACCCGCTGTCGCCACTTCAATGGCTACTCTTTTCGATTAGCAGCAAGGGATCTTTTATATACACCATCCCACAGACAGGATAGCACATATCATGGCCTTTGATATACCAGTCGTGGTGTACTGGCTGTGACGAGAAATTGCCCAATGGGCCCACCGAGCGAGCGCTGTACCACTGAGCTACGTCTTAGAGGAAATCTTCTACTTATTTCCATTAGTAACATTACATGCACTTTCCCACAGACAGGGCAGCACATACATGTACCACAACCTTCATATACTAGCCATGGGGCACTGACTGGACCAGGGGGAAAACAGGAATGAGTCCACTGAAGGAGTTCAATCCTGTAACCTCAAACTTTTCATCTACACTTTTTATTATTGGGGATAATATTTATAAATAAGTACATAAAAAGGGAGGTAATTTATGTAAATCGTAATAATTTTCATATTAACTGCAACTATTTTAAAAACATTTATTTCTCTAAAATTCAAATTCATCACTGACAAAATACAACACCAAAATGCTCTGAAAACACATCTATAAACATCTTTATTTCAAATTACCATCCCCACTCCAACAAACTCAAACTGCCATTTTTAGAATTTTGTAACTGGCCATTTACAAAATCCATCCCATAGATGAGAAGATTTTAACAAATTAAAAATATTTAATATTAATGTGGCTATTAGTTACTGTAACTGTAATAGTTAGGGGGTTACCAGACATACATACTTGGTTTAAATAAAATAATTTATTGTTCTGACCAGCCCTCACCTTTTGTTCTTGTTTGGGCATTCTCTTCTTTTGTGAGTGAAATCTCCACAAATATGACAGCCTGAAAAGTTCAAACGTGACAAGTTTATCACAAGCATATTTATAAAAGAATTCTGCAGAATTAGATGTTGCACCTACCATAAATTTGTTCAATGTTGCTAAAGTTGCATCAATGTCAAATAAAAAAATTAAAAAATTTATTAATAATATTAAGGCAGTATTAAAAACAAATGTATTTCTGGGAAGCAGACTTAATTAAAAAAAAAGGAATGATCCTAAATAAAAATTAATGTACTCTCCCCAACCCACCAAATGTTTTAAATTAATGTGTAAAGAATGAAAATGTAGCTTAAAAAACAAAAGCTGACCTATCCTACCTAATTGGCACATTTGTAAAAAAACTTTTTTTAAGGCCTAAAATAAAACTTTAAAAAACAAATTTGCAAAAAATATAATTAAATTTGTTATTTATTTTAAATCAAATATCATATGCATTGTGATGAATATCTATAGGTACAACTATAAATCAAGTTTCAATGATCTGGACTTTGCAGTTTTTGACAAATGGATCTAAACATTAAACTTTATGGCTGAGCAAGACTCAAATGTTGCAGCCATGTTCGTTATATATCTCACATTTTAGGTCATAAATGTGGGACAATACATCATAAATCGCTCATAACAAATTAATTGAGGAGATTTTCTCAGAGTAGTTTTATGGCTAACTAAATATAATTTTCAAATTCAACATGTCAAAACGTTATCAAAGAAAGTCTTGTATGTTTTGGTGATCAGTGTATAAAACCAAGTAATAATTCTCACCCTTTGATCTATTCTCCGTTTCACAGGTGTGACCAGGTATTTGGCAAGTTTTGCAGTGAGGACAATGGACACGCGATGGCTTCACACAGACACCGCAGATAGAACAGTGAACATAGGTGGTGCCGTCCTGTAACCATAGAAATATAGTTAATGCTTTTCAACTTTGATTGAAGCTACATTCAAGCAACAACATAATATACATGTATATCCATCTCAATTGTATCATATAAAACATAAATGTTTAAATACTAAAGCATGTACATTGACTTTATATTGTTAAACACGGATATTGAGAGTACTGTTAAAGGAATACATGTCCCCTACCTGACCCAACAATTTTTCTTATCTACTAATAAATTCAGAGCCAAACATCTATGAAAAGTGGGTAAATCAACATGAAAGTTAAACTTGATCAGCAACAGTACATGATAAAGCTAGAAACTAAATTTCACCTCAGTATTTTCAGGTATCGCAAAACAAGTCTGGAAAACAAATTTTCATATCTCCTGAGTTCATGGGCCATAACTCTGTCAAAAATGGGTAAATCACCATGAAAATCAAACTTGGTCCGTAACAGTACATGACAAAGCTATACGCTATACACACAAAATTTCAGCTGAATATCTCAAAACCTTCTGCATATACAACATCCGGAAAACATATGTAGAACAGATGGATGGACGGACAGATGGACAGAGGATGGAGATATAACCTATAGTAATAAATTTGTTTGAAAATACTGTTTTCCAGAATTAAATATAATAAAGGAAAGAAAATAAATAGGGATGAATGGATGGCTGGATAGTATGGGTGAATGAGTAACTGGATGGGTGACTCGATGGATGGATGGAATGATGGATGAATGAAATGGATGTTTGCATAACTGAATGGATGGATGCATGCATGAGTGACTATGGATGGATGGTATGAATAGGTAGGTAAGTGGATTGACAGATGATGGAATGAATGGATGGATAGATGGATGAATGAATGAATGAATGAATGAATGAATGAATGAATGAATGAATGAATGAATGAATGAATGAATGAATGAATGAATGAATGAATGAATGAGTTTAATAAGTTCCCAAGATACACAAAAAACATGAGCTATTTGTTGTTTAATAAAGGTTCCCCAACCCTCAGACCGAACACCCCAATGCAACTAGTTTTACCTTCGATGTACATCTGTCACATTCACCACAGTGTCTGTTCTCCTTCGATGAATACCGATTACACGTGGAACAAAACCTGCAACAATTAATAAGTAATTAAACACAAATTAAATTAAGTGTTTCTACATATAATTCAAGCATCTTTTATCAATTTTATTTTACATTAATGATATTCATTTTTTAAAAATTAAAACCTCCAGAATGAATGCATGTTTAATAATTTTAAACAACTGTGTGTGATTAAAAATTTAAAGGCACAAATTACTACGTAACACTGTAACATTGCTCCATGTTGTATAATTATTAATGTTTTGTATTTTATTACTTGTTTAAATAAAGAAAATGGCATCTGGATGCAGTATAGCTAAAATAAAAGCCTTTTAAAAAAATAATCACCAGTATCCTTCCTCGGGAGGTAACTCTACTTCAGCTGCCGGCAAGTTGGTGAATATTCTGACAGGAGATCCCTTCTTACCTCCCTTGTCTTTAAAGAGGGCATGGTTGTCGTAGTCCACCTGCAATAAACAATATCCGAATTTTGTCACTGTAATGTATATTGTTGCACAAATTTAAATGATAAGACAAATGGAGGTATGAACATTCAAGCAACAATTTTAATCATTAATAAAACAAAAAATCAGCAACATATGTTTTTCAAAGCTTTGTTCTCCATCACATCCTATGAAGAACTATCAGGTTTGACTGCATGCAAAAACATATTTTTCCAGACATGTTACAACCCAGGCAATTAACCATGGCAAGCAGCAATGCTGTGGAGATTACCACTGTTTTTGATTTTTCCTCTGCATTTATTTGATATTTAAATATGAATTTTTTATATCACTTTTAAAAATTAATTATCTTTATTATCCATATGGTTCAACATAATCGAGTTAATAATAATCATATGAAGCACTAGTGTAATAACAAGTGTTATTATCCACATGGTTCAACATAACACAGTTAATAATAATCATATGAAGCACATGTGTAATAACAAGTGTGATGACTTAATTTTGGGAAGCGATGTCATAACATGATGTTGCTTATCCAGTCCTAGCTCAAATTTGAAATATGACGTCATTTCGTCGTCTCGTTCAAATTGTGGCTGAAACATTTTGAGTTGGGTCTTGTTATTCATAAACAAAACAACAATTATAATATAGATAATAAAGAAATTATTACACTTGCGTGTTTAATACTGACAAACTAAACACCTCTCTTACACATTAACTGCAAAACTGCCATGGAAAATGCTACGGTGCATATATTATTTTACAACATATTTTTGTTGTGGTCATTTTGAATTCTTAATTGCCAGGGTTGTATTCACAATATATATCTGTATGATGAGTGGGACACATCTTTAGTATTTCTTGTGAGGTTTTTTATGACTTTTTTAATTGCCATTGGAGAATTTAAGATAAATTCCGATATAAATTGTTTTAAAGTAAAAAAAGATGTACAGAGAATAATAAATGAGTTATCAGTTATTGTTAAATTTATGTCCTGGGTGAAATAACATTTATTTCACTCAGGACATAAATTTGATAATAACTAATACAGAATTTGATATTCTATTTATTACCCCAACTTTTCTTTTCTTCTCTAAAAGCCTTTATTTTCAATATACATACACATACTAGTATACAGAAATGATGTAAACCACTTTACACACTGTTCTGAGTATTGCTATAACTTATTATTTAAATCAACTTCACAAATAACCAAAGTCCTATATATTCTGTTAAAAAAATATATAATGAAACATTAAACTAACATTTTATTACAAGTTTAATACTGAAAACAGAAAGCCGCAAACACAATCTCTTTAAATTATGTGACATCAATTTATTTTTCACAAAGTGTGATGACGTCATATTTAGTACAGATAAGGTGATTGGTTTGTTGGCGTCAAATCGTCCAATAGCAGTGTACATTACACCTAATGCAGAATATTTCTCACTGAGAAAATATGAAAAAGATTTTCCCCATTATGAGTGACCGCTGGGGTAATAAAATATCTGTACTAACCTTGTAGTCTAGCATGGAAAATACTGGCGCTGATTCTGTTATTCTCTTTTCCATGAAGTAAGGAAAGAACCAAAAGACAGGCACTGGAGAGCCACCTATGGAATTAGAAATACAAGTGAAATACTGACAAAAGCAGGGGTCAACCAACAACAGCGAAATATATTTCAAACTTTTACACAATTTGTGACAGTTATACATTGTTAAATTCACAAAACATGACAAACAATTCTTATAATAATTACAAACAACAAACAATGATTTAAAAATACACATAAATCAGTTGTTTCCGATGTCCTTTCCACAACCTGTTTTACATAATGACATCTCATTTCATTTCTAATAATATCATTATAATGAGGTTTATCAAAGGATAACTTTCAGTTTTGTTAGTGACATTGTCCAATCAGAATAGAGTAAATCGTACAAGGGCAATTGTCCAGTGAAGTATACTTCTGTAACCTATTCAATTACCTCACTCTGGCATTGAAATCAGAAACCTTCTGAAGTATGTCACTTCATTTTAGAACATGTAATGTGGTCTCTTTGGACACAGGTTGTTGCTAGGACAGATTTGGCTGTACCAATTGGGCCACAAAATAATTTGAGGATACATAATAAAAACAAAACAGACCATAAGTGACCCAACTCGGTGGTTATGGGTTTGAAGTCTTTTCAAATTGGACAAAGTTTTAAACCGCATTTCTCTTACTTTCATCTACAACATGTATCTAAAAATCTTAAATTTAAAATACATCCACTAATTTCCAAGATCTTACATTAACCCTTTCAGACTCATTAACCCATTGTCTTTAAAGTGCCCCAAGAATTGATATATTTGACAGTTAAAATAGGATAAATTTACAGATGGTTATTTGATGATAACTTATTTATTATTCATAGTAGAAGATTGGTTCAAGCATATTTGTAAACATAAATCAATTTGCTATGAGAAGTAGCTCATTATTATACATATATACAGGTATATTAAAAAAATTACTGGTTATAAAACTGTATAAAATTTCTATGAAAATGTGTAAATGAATAAACCCATGTAGAAAATCTCTCAGACCACGTGCAAATCTCGAAAGTGGTATGTCATCTTGAATTCCTGATAGTATTTCAACTGATGGAATTCCATCAGAATTATCACTCTTACATTCCGAGAAAACATCACTATTGCAGTCATTTTCCGTGAAGGTCGTATTATCAAAAATATTTGTCGCCATTGTAGTTAACAGAACAGTTATACCAAACAGGCTGAAAAATTCTGAATAAATTAGCACATTCTCACAGCAAACCATGTAAAACCTGACAAATTTGGCAGTAAATACAAGCCTGAACGTAAATGTAATCTGAACGGTGATTTTTTTTTTAATGGGATTTCCTGTTCCATAGTCAGAAACGTTAAGTAATTTACTCTCTGTACGCTCTGCCAGAAACTCTGATACATGGGTGAAAGTTGAAAATTTAGAAAAAACCTGAATTTTTTTCTGTATCGGACATTTAAGCAATTAAAGACAGGCTAGTTGATTGGGTGGCTAAATCGAGCAAGCCAATCAAAAGTATTGTTTTAAACGAATGACAATGACCATTATCTGATTTCCGGATCTCGTTTGACGGACTGCGATTTTGTGTTTCCATTGACTGTTGATCGCATTGAGTCTGTTTTGTCGGAATCGAACGAAAGGATTGGCGATCTCCGTAACCCCCCCCAAAAAAATATGCGCACCTACTGAAACGTGCATCTGCTAGGTCGGGGGACTTTCTCGGATTGAATCATTGCTAAAACTAGGTTGTAAAATCGAACTTTTTGTTGAACTTTGGAGTAATCATCTATCAAAAATCAGAGAAGTTGGGTCATAACCCCTAACCCCCATGAAAAACTCAATGGATCTACACGATTTGGAAAAACGATCCTTAGAGACCCAGAAAAAACTGGCATATGCCGGAAAACTTTCACCCATGCTGATAGTCTTACCATGTTTGCACTGTTCCATCAGCATTCGTAGTGTATTTCCAAGAGCTTCAACCATTCCACCAAACGGCGGGTCAATAAGTATGACTATTTTTCCGTCTTTCCCTTCCGCTACAAACTTATCAAACAGGTCTCCATCTTCCTGTCCTCCAAAGAAATGGTGATTAAACATATTGTAACGACAAAACTCATGTGGCTCGTAAAACTGCTCCTGCAATAAAATAGAAGTTTGTTTTGTTTAACAATACCACCAGAGCATATTGATTAATTAATCATTGGTTGTCGGATGTCAAACAGTTGGTAATTCTGACACGTAGTTATTTTTCCTAATGCAGCAAGGGATCCTTTATATGCACTTTCCCACAGACAGGATAGTACATACCACAGCCTTTGTCCAGTTGTGGTGCACTGGTTGGAAAGAGAAAAAACACAATCTGTTGAATGGATCCACCGAGGTGGTTCAATCTTGCGACACAAGCACCTCTAGCAAGCACTCAAACAACTGAGCTAAACCCCACCCACTGAAATAAAAAGAAAGTATTACAAACTAAGAAATAGTTTAGTTAATGATGCACTCAACTCATTTTATTTACAGTGATATGGCATCAGATTGATATATAGTTAAGGACCACAGACATAATGATAGAGGAAACCCCCTGCAGCCAATTCTTGAGCTGCTATTTTTAATTAGTAGCAAGGGATCTTTTATATGCACCATCCCAAATACATGATAGTACATACCATAGCTTTTGTGACACCAGTTGTGGAGCACTGGCTGCAACAAGAAATAGCCTAATGGGTTCGCAGATGGGGATTAATCCTAGA
>JAECMU010326459.1:0-11060 GCA_016106625.1 Dracogyra subfuscus
AAAATAAAATTCATATATAAACCGCACCGTTATATAAACCGCCCCCTCCGATATAAAAAAAAAAAAGTAGCGGCTTATACTCTGGAAAATACGGTACTTTAGTATATTTTATTTAAAAAATATATATATGATTAATGTGTTACCAGTATACAAATTAACTTTGATAGTTCTACTCACACTTTATAAAAGGTACGATTGTCGATAATACGTTGTCAAGATCAAACCAGTTTTAACGAAAGACTACCAACTCAACCAAACGTTCTCCGTACAGCACAAGATTTCTCTCTTAATTTTTTGAGACGAACTCTACAATTTGAAATCTGCAAATGCACGTGTTAACTGAAACTTTGCTGAGCTATGGCAGCGCAGACAACAATATCCGTTCATAGTGAACACACATGATTTCTTTTTAAAGTGCATTTGAGCTTGTATTTCGTATTTCTACATGATGTTATAATATGGTAACCAGATAACTTCTATCTGATGGATAAAATTCAAATTGTTGGTATAGGAACTATAGGAATTTAAATTTCTCCATATGGGCCCAAATTATGTACTTTAAATTGTGCTGAGGTGTTAAATATTCAGATATGTGGGGTGATGGAAAATGTCTTGCTTTACTTTGGTTGTTCATAAAGCTAATCCTGACTTTCACTGATATATGAATGTTATGTCAGAATTTTGTATTAATAAAAACTTTTGCATGTTTTAATGTAATGTCGCATCTGAGATTTACATTTAAATGTACATAAAATATATTATTTTAGGCAATGCAGATTTTATGTCATTTATTTGTTTATTGCTTTCAGACACGTCACCTTGGCAACGACGAAGTGCACATTGTGTGGTCAGAGCACTCTCGTGACTACCGCCGAGGAATTATCCCCACAGAGTTTGGGGATGTTTTAATTGTGATATATCCCCTTCCTAATGGTCTGTACCGGATACAGATCGATAAAAAACCAGAGGTACATTCTTCTATATCTCTCTGGTATTTTATTTTATTATGGCAATGTGATATACCCCTTCCTAACTGTCTATGGTATGTTATTTTATTGTGTTAATTGTGATATACCCTCTTCCTAACAGTCTGTACAATAGTAGATATTTCTTTTATTACATTCTCTTTTATTGTTTACTGCAACTTAATATAGTTCTAAATTTAAATAAATAGTTAATTTTATAAACTAGTAAAAACTAATTTAAAACTGATTAAAAGAAACCACTTAAAAAAATTGAAGGGTCTGGTGTTGGAACAACAAAAAAACAAATTTTGATTGTGACATATTTTTGGTTTGGTATCTATAAGTTAGATATTAATTGTTGAATTTAGAAAATGTTGGTTGTTTTTATCTTAAAGTTACCATCAGCTGACAGTTTGGAACTTGTGTAATTTATCATTATTTACAGATTTGTCTTAGAAATGAGCATGCAGTATGTGATATTATTTTGTAGGTTCCTTATTTTGGACCTCTCTTCGATGGTGCAATATTGGACCGTTTGGTCCTCCCTGGTCTAGTCCGAGCCACAGCGATCAATGCGAGTCGTGTGAAGCGCTCCAGTATGCCTTTCTATCACTCATTGTATCCTTGTTACTATACACTACATGTCTGAGTTGCCCACTATTTGTATACTGTTTGTATACTCGCCTAGTAAGTTGTGTAACTTGTTCCTAATCTATTTGTTCTTTAAAAAACAATTTAAAAAATTCAATCAATACAAATATTGTATGTAGACTTCACTACAATATCCATTGGCATGTATGACTTTCTCAGATATCCATTATAATTGGCATACTTGGTGTAGGCACATTAATTCATTCATAGTCAGACCTTTCATCAGGAGTTGTTTAGCCAATAGATTGTTTGCAAACAGAGGGGTTAGGGTTTGTTTACGTTTAGACATATGCCTCAGGTTAGGATTAGGAATAGTTAGGACAGTAGGACAAAATTCAGTGCATTGTTCAATACATTGATATTGTTGGAAATACTGATATAGGAACAAATAAATTACTATATTTACATTTCATGGTCATATTATTTGGAATGGTGTCCAGATTGTTCAACTGTCGGTATAAGATACGTCTAATGTTTTGGGATTGTTTTGTTTTCATGCTATTTAACTGTAATGTAAGCTAAGTCTAATGTTTTGGGATTAAGATCATTAACATCCAAAGTAAGTTAAATCTAATATTCTGTGACTGTTTTGTTTTAAGAGATATTTAACACTTAGTCTGAAGTAAATTTAATGTCTGTTGAGTTGTTTAATTTGACCTTGACTGTCGCAGTTATGAGGAACGTGCCAAGTGCCTGGAGACAATCATTCAACAACACACGGAACAAACCACATTCGAGGAGTTCGCTGCCAATGTCTTTGCTCCTGTGTTGCCACCTAATTCTACAAGTATGTACAGTAATGCAAATTCCACAGTGTGTTGATAGGAATGGCAGCTTTTGTAAACAGCATAAAACAAAATAATCTTTAAATATATGGAATTTAGTCAAAAGCATTTAACACAGACAATGAAATAACTTTGATGTAAAGTTATGTTACATATGTTTTGTTAATTAATGGACTAGTTATTAAATAATGAACATAATTTTATTTGACTGAAGAAAATTCTGTTTATTATTTTTAAAACGGTATAATTTGAAATACAATTTGTTATAAAATCTGGAATGTTTATATCGACTTCATGAAGGAAGGAAATGTTTTATTTAACGACACATTCAACACATTTTATTTACTGTTATATGGCATTGGACATATGGTTAAGGACCACACAGATATTGAGGGAGGAAACCTGCTGTCGCCACTTCATGGGCTACTCTTTTCGATTAGCAGCAAGGGATCTTTTATATGCACCATCCCATAGACAGAATAGCACATGCCACAGCCTTTGATGTACCAATCATGGTGTGGTGGATGGAGCGAAAAATAGCCCAATGGACCCACCAATGGGGATTGATCCCAAACCGAGCATCAAGCACCACTGGGCTATGTCTCGCCCCCATCGACTTCATGAAGTTAGAAACCAAGATGTAGGTGGCACTGTTGTATCTGTTTATAATGGTCATGAATTTTGCATCATGAATCTAAAGGGGAACTTTAAATTAAAATGCATTTTCTTTAATAAAGTATAATAAACAGTGTCAGTCATGGAAATTATTAAAAGCCAGTACTTACTATTACTGTGTTGTTTTTGATGAAACAAAAGATTGCTATGTACATTTTTATTTCAGTTGTTGATACTCCCCCCGTGTCTGAGATCACGGTGAACACAAACACGACGGAGTTGAGCAGTATCGACCAGACCGATCACATGTCTCCCCCGACACTTAGACACAGCAGAGGTAGGAAGGCTCAGTCTGCTCTTTGGCAAAAGGGGCTTGATAATCTTATATTTTATTAATTGTATGCAGTATGGTTGCAGCCTCGTTGAGACAACTACTACATGCTTATCACATATGGAGTATATAGCATGTTTCTGCCAGCACTGGTGACCCGAAGAAAAACACTAAGAGCAAGTTAAAACCTGCACCAAATGATGGACTTGTTATTTATAAGACAGTTTATGTTACGAGATTATCAGTGATACGTTTCTGCAGTTGTTTTTAATTTATGTGTAGAATGGATATTTCACCCATCATTTGCGATCTGTTTGGGAATTTATTTTCCTGATTTATGTTGACATATTGTTTGTGAGTCCATCCAGCTGCAGTCAGGTAGTACTACTTTACTATCATGACAGTCGGGTGGTACTACTTTACTGCCATGAGTCAGGTGGTACTACTTTACTGTCAAGACAGTCGGGTGATAGTACTTTACTGTCATGTCAGTTGGGTGGTAGTACTTTACTGCCATGACAAGTGGTAATGTTTTACACGATAGTTAGGTGGTAGTACTTCACTGCCACGACAGTCAGGTGGTAGTACTTTACTGCCACGACAGTAAGGTGGTAGTACTTTACTGTCACGACAGTCGGGTGGTAGTATTTTACTGTCACGACAGTCAGGTGGTGGTATTTTACTGTCACGACAGTCGGGTGGTAGTACTTTACTGTTATGACAGTTAGACCAATTTCATTTGCTCAGCTAAACTCAAATTATGAAGTCTTTCCTTTCTTCCATCCTATGTTATATTGCCATAATAATGTTTTGGTGCAGATTAAAAAGTATATAACAAAATGGCATTCATACTCTTCATATTTTCATATAACACAAATCATTCATTGTCTTGATTTTCATGTTTTTAAATGGCTTTTCAGTTGAGGTTCAAGCACACTGACCTGGGCACACACCTCAACTATCTGGGTTGTCTGTCCAGGACAGTGAGTTAGTTGTTAGTGGTTAGCGAGAGTAGTGGTCTTACACCTACCCACTGAGTTGTTAAAACTCACTCTGGCTGCGAACCCTGTACCGACCAGCCTTATGTCAAATGGTTTAACCATGACGCCACTGAGGCTGGTCAGTTTTATTGTTTTCTTTGATTTAGTTGTTTTAAAGCTCGGTAACAGGCATTCATAAACCCCTGAAGTCCACTTACTGTTCATACAGTTAGTTTTAGAAGTTATGGTTCATATCACTGTGTGGTTCAGCCATTGTACCCTACAAACAAACAGTGAAATATCTCTTTTATATGTTCATTAAAATTGTTATGATTTTAGATATGATTAATCTGCTACAAACAGAAATGTTACCACTTTTGAAATTTGTAACATGGTATTTTGACTTTTTGTTATTACAGATATATTTGTATCTGTTTTAAGTAACATACTTTTGTTCTTTGGTGCAGGATCATTGATTAAATCATAAATCTTCGATGCTTTTATTGTATTGACAAAAGGCAAGATGTAGTTACTGGCGGCAACAGTGACTGTGTCTACTTAGTGCTTAGAACTGTATTAAGTTTTAGCATTTAGCTTCCATTTCTCACAAATCAGATGATCAATAATGCATGGTCATAATTGCACCTGAGGATGTTCATCCCAATGTATGTTTAAACAAAGTTTTAAAATTATTTAAATTCAGTTAATATTTTCCTTTATTCTGTTCTAAATAGAACTAGATTAATAATGAAATTTACATCATTAATGTTTTTAAAACTGTTTATGGTAGGCCAGACATTTAATTTGGTGGAATTAGTGTTGTGTACATTGAAATCAACATACCTTGATAACCAACATATCATACACCTAGTTATGGCACAGTTTCTCTCATCTTATTGAGCTGCATATCAGGGCACAATACTGTTTGCATGTTGTTATGCAACATTACATTGACGTGAATGTTAATTGGTTACAATGTCAGTCGGTAAATGTTATGAAAGTCACTTTACCAAGTATCAAAGAAATTTTTCTTTACGGATTTGCAATAAAACATTTTTATTTTATATTTCATGTTGCGTAAACTTGCAGTAAATTAGTTCAATGCATGTTTGAAGTAATTAATTAGGTTACATAAATATAATTCGTGTAACCGAACAATCAAATAGCTAGGTCAAAATCAAGTGACTTGACTTCGGGTTACTTAAGATTTGGAAATATTGCATTTTGAATTATAGCTGCATTTCCCCCTGTTCAACAACATTATATTTCTTGCTAAAATCAAAGTGTACATAACTTAAAAAAAATTTGGCACTTACATTTTGTTTCTAGGAAATTCATTTCTGCACATCTGATGTATTTCTTGTCATTTTAATATTTTAGCATAATTATAATAATGTGAATTATGTATAACTCATCAAATTGTTCAGGTGTAAGCTTATCAATATTATATCTACTGTATTAGTTGTTGGCACCTGTATCTCATTACTTTCACAAATCAGTCAATCAATTTAAGATTGAATGTCTTCTTGATAACAGTTTTCTGTTTTAAATTGCAAGAATTATATATAGTTAAAAAAAAAAAAAAATTCACTGAATTCCTATATATTAATTTTTTTTAATGTCCACATTCATAAATAAAATATTAACTGAAATGGCCTAGTCTTCACAAGTTTACATGGTAAGGTTTTATGTAAGGTGTGTCGCATATTGAAGACATTGTGTTAAATTCATTTGTGCAGAGTTTGGGATTACCATTAAGATGGTTGTATTACTGGCCTAAAATAGGAATTTAAAAATTACGTTAAAAATTTCAAATAAAATTGAAATGACTAAATTAGAAACTGTCTTTGATTTGTGGTATTATAAGAAGAAGTTACATTTGAATATCATGCAATTTACCCAGGGTTGGCTTGAGTTGCAGGTTAACATGAAAAGTAGTATTAAAACCTATTCAAAACAGCCAGGGCTTCCAAGTTTTAATAATAAGAGATGAGAAGTTTACACTATTTATGCTAAAGCATTGGATTGAAGGTAATATTTTACCAACACATTTTAATTAGTTCTTAGTTTAGAGCACAGCCAAAAACTCTCATCCATCGGGAGTGTGATAATTGTTCATGTGGAGAAATACTTTTATATCCTGATAAAGTGCTCAGACAATCCACTTTATGAGTAGCATGCTTTATATGCCGTCTGGGTATAATATTCATTGCATCGTGCATATAGAGAATAACTAGTTAATGACATAGGAAATCAAAAGGCAATTTCTGATTCATCCCCTGAACAGGATAAAGCTGATATACTATGTCATTAAGATATTATTATCTGTATCCTGCAGAACATAAAATGTAAGGGGAAAAGCTGTTATTTCAGCTACATTGTATCAAATTAGCAATTTTGTGATGTGACATTCCTGACGTTAAGTCATAATCTGCTTGTATACATTTATGACTTTGTTTTTGTTGGTTGGCATAATTGGCCAATATAATCTAGCACTATAAACTTCATAAAAACACAGGCAGTTCTTGTCATACATGTTTATTGGACTGAATGCAGAGTCATTATGTTTCTAAATTAGTCAGCTTATTCAGTGTTGCTCTTCTTGAAATAAACTTTTTTCATCCTGGAATGCTAGCAGTTGTCTTTGTTAAACATACAACATTGCACTACTTCATTCCTTTGAAAGCAATATTAAAAGTTAACTTTTTAATAAAGTAAAGTTAAAACCTGATAAAAAATCTTTTTATCAAGTTGTAGTCAAATATCAACAAATGACTTTCATTTTCAATAAAGGTTATTTCAGTTTGATAACAGTTATTGAAAATCACTCATTAAAATTGCTTTTTTGCTTAAAGGAATAAGCACCAATAATTTGTATGGTTTTCCCTTGAATAGTAACATAATTGGTATGATTTTACCCATCTCCTCTAATACTGGAAACATTAAAATGACATCCCATATACCTAACTTATTATAAGACATCCTTGTTTTCGGACAGACTTTGGAACTTTTAGTGTAGATATTTTGTACGATTTTGTAAAACCAAAAATAGAAAAGAAGTTTTTTACTTGTTATTGGGAATACAATGTATACATTAAAATAGTTTTTAACTAATTTTATTATAAAGTTAACGTTTAATATGACAATACAGTAATGACACTTGACAGAATAAAAACAATCAACTTTCAAAATATTTTTTATGTAACAAGCATAGTTCATGTACACCATGACCATGCCTGATTGACTCTAGTGTTTGGCTGTGCTCTGAAATAGAACGTAACTTGTAACAGTACTTCTTCAGGGTCTCACACAACAGTATCTTTATGTACTTATTAAATACTGTTATTTATCCTTTGACTAGCTTCAGATGACATTGTTTAGAAGAGTTTTAACATTTTTCATAATATTATTCTGTGTTTTAGATATCTTTAAAGCATATATTTTATACTGGACTATAAACATCAACATTTGTTTCATTAAGTATATTTTAATTAAGGTATCTTGTAATTGTGCATTAAGCACTTTTATACCTCAGGTATAACATTTGATTTTATTGTTTGTTGAGACAGCACTTCAGTGTATATAATCTTAAAGATCATTTCTGTAAAAATCATATGAAGCACAAGAGCCTTTTTATGTGATGAGAAAAGTGCTGTGACATTTTATGATAAAAAATGAATAAAATCATGGCACTCAATTATAAAAATGATAGTTTCTGTGTTGTTTGTTTTTTTACCATAACTGATATCAATTTCACAAAACATCATAAATCTAGTTTTGCAAGTAAAGATAAATCTATGATTAAACCACAATTCCAATTACTACTAACAGTACAACTATTATAGTTTGAAGTAAACAGATTTTCTTTCAATTTTACAAAGTTCTATCATCCATAAGATGCCAAACACATATATATGACAGGTATATAATATAAATTATGATGTTTTGTGAAACTGGCTCCTGGTTCTTAAACTACTTTTAAAGTCTGGTCTCAAGTACACTGTTTAGGTTATCTGTGCAATTCAGTTTGAATTGTGTTAAAATCTAAACTTAAACCACTGATCTTAGTTATCAGCCATTGTGAAATATGTTGAGTTACATAAACAAAAATTCTGTTAAATTACACATTACTGAAAGCTTCTGGTTTCAGTTACTAATTTGGTCAAATCTTTATATTTTTTATCTTCCTGGTGGTTGTATCACATAGCTCCAAATGTATTTTGTATGTAACAAAAAAAGGTATGTACCTTAAAAACTATGGTTAATGACTTTTTTAAAGTTAGGAGTCCAGGCTCTAAAGTTTTTTAAGCACCACTCTATCTTTCAAAAAGCAGTGGATATTTTCTACCACGGTTATTATTTTATTTTTTATTTTTTTTGTATATATAAAATGTTTATTTATGTACATTCATTTAGTGGTAAATTGTAACATTTCAGAATCATGTTCACATTTGCTGGCCACATACATGTATATAATTTATACCTTCTTTGGGCCGAATTATTTGAGGCTGGTTTTCCACACACTGTTGGTATTAGAAAAATGTGTCTGGCCTAGACCATTGCCTTTTTGACAGCCTTAAATACTGGTCCTCTTTGGCTGTCCTAAATCATTTATCATTGATTACAATGGACAGAGGTGAAAGTATACAAATTTATCTGAAATGCATGATTTTAGTGCTACCAGGAACTCTTACTTTTGAAGAAACTAAAGGTTTTTTGTTTAGTATCGTGTCATATTTATTTCTGTATATTGAACATTAGTGATTGCTTGAGACATGAAAATGTCTAATATCTTCATTTGTCCTGTCTAGAACCTTTAAGAGCAAATATCTGAAGATTGAACCAATTTGTAGAGACAAAAAGCTGTGTATTTATAGTGCTGGGTATACTAATAATTGCTAAATCATACAAGTTTGAATCATTGTTTTTATTTTTAAATGTTTTTGTTTTATTTGACTCAACACATTTTATTTACGGTTATATGGCATCAGACATATTGTTAATGACCACATAGATAGAGAAGAAACCTGCTGTCGTCAATTCATGTGCTACTCTTTTTGATTAACAGCAAGGGATCTTTTATATGCACCATCCCACGGATAGGATAGTACATACCACAGTCTTCGTTACAACAGTTGTGGAGAACTGAATGGAATGAGAAATAGCTGTTTTAAAATTATATGCAATGAAAAGAGTTATCTTTGGGACAAAAAGAAAACACATATTTTAAATGGACCAGTACACATTTGTCTTGTTCAAACATTATATTTCTTCTATAAAAAATGTATGTGGTTTTAGTTCAGACCATGAACCTTTACACTGGACAGTATGGATCTTGACTTTGTTTGTACTAACCATAAGTTTGTAGGTAGTTGGTTCATGAAATGTCATGCTTACCAAGAGTATTATTCTTCAAACTGATACATTAAATTTTAACTTTCTGTAATCAGTTTTATTACATATTACAGAAACAAAGACTCATGGGTTGGTATTTTTTAATAATAAACAAATACAATAAAACAAAGTTAGGTGTATGAAAGATCTGTTGTATATACCTATGTATACTTACATGTAGCAGTCTTATTTTGTTTCAGTCTTCCATAAATGATGTTTGGATACCAATAAGCATTTAAAAAATCAAGGTGTACATTTCTCTATTTACTTTTATATCACCCACTGCTATTTTCCATTTTTTAAATTGATTTTTACCTTTTACCCTTGGTAGCGGGTGAGACCTGTTTTGCACCTGTATGTTGCCGTGTTTTTGTAGGCCAGCATCACAACACTACTCCTGGTGCCTTGTTCTGGCCACAAGGTTTCCGTCGTCAGAGAGCGAACAGTGCCGATTTTGATACCTTGTAGACATGAGGTATTTGGTGTCCATGCTTCAGTTTGCTGAATGACAATGGCTGGATTTGAATAGAAACAAAAGTACTAGTTGCCATGTTGTAGACGACTAAAGGCAATCAACTAGATGGAATGTTACTTGTGGTGATTTTGTTTCAGTAATATCCAGTCCTGGTGTTTGAATTATCATATGACAGCATGCAGCAGCTGTTGTATATTTACTAATGCTTTTCATTTAAAGTATTACTATTGAAATGATGGCTGACTAAGGTGCCGTAACAATATTAATCTCAAAGGCTAATCTTGTACTTTATTGCCCAGAAATGCTTATTTGGACAATAAGTCTTAAAATATTAATGTTGAATGACTACCTGTATGTAACAGTCACAACAGTGTATGCATTGTTTGTAAAATTAAGAATGTGTGTGATGTTTTCTGTTTTCTGTTTTGTTTTTCAATGCTTATTGGTATGTCTGTGTAATGAAATATGGACTTTGAAAATGGTCCATTATTATTGCATGTGATTTGTCACGAGGCACTGAACTCGTGAGTGAACCAATGATGTTCATTTGTTTGCTGAGCAGTTAATCTCCTTGTAAGTTTGCTTCTTCTATTTAGTTTTTTGTTTGTTTATGTTCCTACTGAATTATGACCTTGGGGGCGTGTAGTTGTTAGTTCCCACTGCTGTTCTGTTTAGTTTAAGCATTATTTCTTAGTTTAGTGAAACCACATATATAGTATAATGAGCATTTTACTCTGACATCACACAGTTCTCTGAAGAGAGACCAATATGGGATTTTTGACTGCCACAGTATATGTGTATATTTAATACAATATCATGTTTGAATATAAACACTTTCACTTATACACATTCATCCGGGTGCAG
>JAECMU010326668.1:0-18518 GCA_016106625.1 Dracogyra subfuscus
ACAGTGATAGGTAATGAAAAGCAGGTTACAGACTTTAATAAAACATTTCATGTAAATGAGCCGTTTACTCACAACTTGATTGTTTGACCTTAATAAATTTAAATAACACTTTCTGCATTTGATTAGGGTTGGGAGGGTATAAATATCTTTGCAATGTCTCTTCGGATAACCATGCCACCAGAACATAAACTGAGCATTCTGGTCTGTGGTCAAGCCCTGCCATGTCTGAATGATAGCATATGAGGCAAGAAACATGATGCCTGCAAGTGAGCCATTCCGTCATCGATTATCTGCAAGAGCATGTCCATACCACTGACATAGCAAATGGGCTCTGTGTGTCCCGTAACTTCTTGTAATTAGAATATGTTTATTGCATCAGTTCAAGAGGAGAGTTATACTGCAGATGACCTACTACATTTCACAAATATTGATTTAAAATATACCCGTTTAAACTGTCCAGAAACGTTCTCTGTTCAACCAGTGACAAGCGTATATAAGTGGTTATGCAATTACAGTATGGCTACATAACCATACTAAGATCATCATCTCTCCATCTCTTCAGCAGTTACTGTGATATAAATGTTGGCAGACATTTTGCTGTACCTTCACTCAAAAGAAAACATACAAGCAACGCGATTGGCAGAAGCAGCTCACTTTTTTTTTAAATGAAAGGTTGCCTGTTTACTTGTATTTAATGGATGAATGTGTTATGTCATAAGATGTCTAAATGATACCTTTGATGCATGTGGTAACTAAATAACTGAGTATCCAGCATAACATTTGATTAAATATACCATGTAACAATGAGCTTCCCGTACTTCTGAGCCAAATAATACTGCTCAATATGTACAACAAAAATAATTGTTATTTACCATTATTTTGTGTAAATAACTCACATTCCTGTGTAATAATAATTTTGTTTTCTTTTCTTTTCATAGTGTCTTTAAAAATTCTTTATTTCGACTCCAAATCCATGATGACGTCAACATGCCGTAAGGGTGTACATCAAGTGGGTAACTGCTCTAAAGACAACATGATTGTTGAAGTATGGACACGGTCTAACGAAATATCGGTTGAACAATTGAGACATTTTAAACGAGTCATGGCAGCAGCCTGCTTCGACACCAACACTCTGACTGCTGAAGATTCAGGTCACATAATTAAATATAATGTTTTATGATAAGTGAACACTGCAATCTTACGTTATGTACACACACCTCCGTTGTGCAGTTCAACCATGTATACCAGGTGAACCAATAATATCTACCAATACCAATGTTATCAACCTATGAGCCATCAAAGCATGCATGTACATATAACTATGAATATACTCTATACTACTATCATTCGTGTCATTGGTTTACATCCTTAATGGGACATTCCCGTGTTTTCTGCATTGTAACATATTTCCAACTAATAAAATATGTCTACGACTAAACTTACATATTAAACATATTTTCTTGTTTAGAATATCAGTGTCTGTATATTCAGTTTTGTGTTTCTGGTCGTCTTAATATTTGTAAGAAGCCTAAATGGATTTTGTTTTCAAATAATTTCATACCTACCAAAAAATCTTGTTTAGGAAATAAAATTTAATCTAATACAAATGTTAGAACGATCAGAAACACTTTTAATATACTGCCACAAATATTTTATGCAGAAAAATATATTTGATATGTAATTACAGTCGTCAAAAGTCTCTGTTAGTTAATAATATGTTAAAAATTGCAGCAAACTCAGGAATGTCCCTTTAATATTCTACTTGAAATTATAATTATTTCACATCTCTTTTTGATTTTTCAGAATAGCTACATGCAAAAGTTTGATTTTACACATGTTAAGTTTAAAACTCTCCAAATATGAAACTAGCTAAAATAAAACCTACTATAAGCTAACTTTAACTCAGCAAATGCAACTTTGTGTTAATAAATCATGAAACAAGATTTAAAAGAGCACATTATTTTAATCTTTGATTTAGTTTGTATAACATATTGAATTTCTGTTATAGGCATTTGTCCAGTTCCAAAGACCGTGATTGATTTTGTGAGAAGTGGACAATTTGAACAAGGTAAGTAACATATATTAAGGTAAATAGTTTAACCACCATATATGTAACTTTTGGTACATTAGTTTTGAAACAAAGGTTATTGTAAAGAGATTTATAGTGTTATGTTTAGGTGAACTGAGCTAGTATTGTATTGATTGTGAATAGTCGCCACTTAATGAGGAAAATTAGTAACACTGGTCCATCTGCCAGATTGTTAGTAACTTCTATGTTAAAGCTGAATAACAGGTTTAGACAAACAAAAGTTGGCAACACTTGAAACATGCAATGACATTCTGATATCCATCGTTGGTGCATGTGTATTGTGATGAAACAGTATAGGGTAGTAAGAAGACATGGACATATTTCAAAAGTGGTCCAAACAAGGACTCAAAAATTCAATTTTGCCATTCAAACTAGATTATGCCTTCAAAAAGTTCATACATGTAACAAAAATCCAGTTTAAGCTACTATAAATACAAACATTAATATTATAAGCTTTATAAAGTTTTACTGATAAAAAGCCTGGTGTCTGGTGACATATTATTATTATTATTATTTTGTTTTATATTTTATTTAAAACATTTGGTTTGAGTGGGAGGGGACAATAGCTACCACACTCCATCTAAAGTGCTCTGTGTGACGCTGGCTTTACTAAAATAGTAAGGTATAATAGGGAGTACCAGAGCATTGATAAAGGGGCATCTCATACCATCACTTCCCTCCCAAGGAGTCTAGCCTTAGTGAGTGAGATCACAAAATGTACATCATTTCATTTTAGCAATTTATTTTGATTTTATTAATTTTAATTAACTTCATTTATTACTTTAACAGTTAAAATATGTCGTGGTAGCTAAAATGAAAATGAATTACAAATATTTAGAGCGATGGGGCTAGAGCAGACATAATGATCATACTAAATTAAAATCTAATATGTTTTTCTAAAATGACATAATACAATGAATTGATCATACTGTCAAAAAACCCATATAAATGAATAATACTGAATAATAATAAAATTAGTCTTTGAAAGGTGCTTGGGGTCCTGATAAATTATATAGCATAAATGATACCGTGTTGTGCATATATTCATGTGCACTACCAAGCATGTCAGTTGTAATTAATGCATTTTAAAACATATTTTCCTTAGAACATGGTGCTGTTGGATGTAATTTGGACCACCTTCCAGCTGGGAAGCATTTTAATGGAAGCACGGTAAGTCAATGCCTTTAGTAAAATTGTAGATTCTGTATCTAGAATATGTAAGGACTTGTAATCGATGGCAGTTGTTTCATACCTATATTGCACAATATTTTGCTTTCAGTTCACTCACTCACCTATAGGTCACATATAATAATTTGATTGTAATTGTGAGACTACTATTGTGTGCATATGCATGGCATACATCATAAAATTAATGAGTGTTATAACACCAACTGCAACCCATTATTCACACTTTGGCTCACTCAACAAATTCTTTGCTTCACACTATATAGAGTAGCAGGTTATTAACCTTGTTCAAGCTATAGACTCCCACCAAAAAGGTACATGGTATTCTGTGTTTTCCCCGTGAAAAACGCTCTTGCTGCTCAACCCCTGAGAGCACATCCCATATATCTATGTATCACTATCTTGCTATATGTATCACTGTCAATATCTATGCATATATGCAGGGCTTCTAGATTATGGTAGCCCCACTCCCATGGCTAGTGATATTCAGTGTTGGGCTAGTAAATAATTACTATAACTAGCCCGATGGCTAGTGGGGAAAACACATGTCAAATGCTGCATTTACATATTTTGTAAATAAGAATATCCTGGCTCCTCTTTCCACCCCAATCAAAGGACTTTTAAGCTCAATCTTCCTCTTCAGGTGACATATCTGATTATAACTATTAGTAAAATTATATTTATTTCAAGTAGGGCTAGTGAATTTTTAATCATGGCTAATGGATTTTTATAAAATTCTAGAAGCCCTGATATATGTATCACTATTTATGTATTACTATCTATCTATGTATCAATGTATATGAATTGCTATCTATGTATCACTATCTATGCATATTAGTAATAATAAAAGAAGTCATAAATCCAAACATACATTTATACTGAACAGTTACCGATTGCCTCCAGATTCATTGTATATGTGTTAAATAAAATCCAGGGAGTGCCGAATCCAACTGCGTTTTGATGTATCAGCAAAACATTGCTTACTATATAATTTTGACGAGTATTCACCTTGTCTTTTGGAATCAAACTTATTACGAATGATGGTGTCATCAGTTTGTGTGAGGACAGCGAAGCGTTGTGTTACATGTTTGTGGTTGGTTATGTTAATCTAAGCAGTTAAAGTTGCATTACATTATCTGCTCATTTAATTAGGTAGCATTTGTTCTCTTCCTTTATTTTCATTGGCTAAATCTCCCAGAGCAATATAAGTTTGAATCGGACCGATAGGACCAACTGAGGACATCATTATTTACAGAATGTTGTGTGACTGTTTTCCGACCAATATGAATGCAGATATATTATCATTATGTAATTACTCTGTATGCATCACTATTTATGTTTCTGTGTATGTATACATGTATATGTGGGCGGACCTAGTCAGTCGGTGGTGCGTTAACCTCGGGTCCATGCGTCGCAGGATTGAATCATATCAGTGAACCCATTCTCTGGTTGTTTTGGTGTTTTTTTACCCGTCACAACTAATGCAACACGACTGGTATATCAAAGGCTGTGATATGCACTTTCCTGTATATGGAACACGTTCATATAAAAGATCCTTTGGGAAAATGTAGCAGATTTTTCTCTAAGACTATATGTCAGAATAACCGAATGTTCTATATGTCAGAATAATCCAATAGCCGATGATTAAATATTAAATCAATGTCCACTACTGGTGTTGTTAGACAAAACTAACATTAACTTGTAAGTGGATGGGTTATAAGAGCCAGTGCAACCTGTTTTAAATCTTAATATGCTGTATATCATGTACAACGCACTGGCTCACTCGCTCAGTCACTGCCTCTCTGTCTCTTTCTTTCTCTTTCTCTTTTCCATGATGGAATAATTATTTTATTGAAACTGTTGATTTTAAAATTAAAAAACTACAAACGTAAAACCATGCAATCCTATCATAGGTGTATTCGCCTTTTTCAGAGGAGGCGGGAGCAGAACAATTTTGTCCAAACTTAAAGGGACATTCCCGAGTTTGCTGCCATGTTTTAAGATGTTATCGACTAATAAAATATTTCTACGATTAACTTACACATTAAATATATTTTCTTGTTTAGAATATTAGTGACTGTATAGTAAACGTGTTTCTGATCGTTCTAATATTGTATTAAGTTAATTTTCATTTTATTTCCTAAAACATATTATTTCGTACGTACGAAATTATTTGAAAACAAAATCCAGTTTGGGCTTCTTAAAAATATTAAGACGACCAGAAACACATTGAATATACAGACGCTGATATTCTAAACAAGGAAATATATTTAATATGTAGGTTTAATCGTATAAACATTTTGTTAGGCAGAAACATCTTACAATGCAGCAAAGTCAGGAATGTCCCTTTAAAGCTTTTAAACAAAAATGCCCAAATATTGATATAAAATGTATTATTTACATTGGTAATACAGTTGTGCGTCCAAAGATGGGACCTGGGTGATATTATGAATGCTGCGAAACTGATAACATTTTATAACCTAACCAATAACCAATTTTACTTTTTGAAGGAAACTGAATTATTATTACATGTATCAGTAATTTGAAATTTGCAGTGGTTTCTGTGTCAGTTGTTTAAATTCCTTGTTTGGTCTCTCTGAATAATCTGTGAATAAATAGAAAACCTTATATATTTCAGATATCTGGATCATGGTACATTCAATACTCCACCAAAGATGTTTTTGGTGTTGGAGAAATCAGTCAAGGGCCTGTTCATTTTGTATCTCACGAGAACTTGACTTTTCTTTATAGAATGTGGAGGTAAATGTGAAAATAGTTGGTCATTGTTACATTTAAAGTCAGTTGTAATTGTGATGTTATATTTTGTTCACCTGTGTTAGCCATAAACTTGTAATTCACACTCTTCAGACATAAATTTAATATTTTAATCACTCAATGAAGAAATCGAGACAAATATGTTTTTGATTTTTTAATCTAATGTGCATATGTGAAATACAACTTTATAGGTTAAAAAAAACAAACAGCGGTAATATTCCTCAATCCAGATGGCAGAAACACAAATGGAGCAAATATGTTTTATTTTTCTTTGTAAAAAAAATACAAAAACCTTCCATGTGCATCACAGAATGGACATATGTTATCTTTTATATAGCTCTTTTTTGAAAGAAAACTTAAATATTAGCCATACACCTTACTTATTCGTTACAAAATTTAACCCCTTTGAAAACTTCCTAATGACCTCTCGAGTACTTTGGGACAAAACAAATACAGCTACCATGTATAAAACGGTCCTATAGGTAGTGCTAAATCAAATAACTGCCGTCTGGGTAAAAGTTCGAGGTGCACACCACTTTTGATGGAGCAGTTAATGCCACAAGTTCTGTCGTTGGTGATACATGTGACTGTTTGTTGTACAAGAGAAATTAGTTTCATCTGGGCCAAAAATTTATGTAATTTTATTTCATCTAGTACCACTGTGTCAAGTAGCCTTGTACTTGAAACATGTATGGGGTAGCTGTAAAAGAAATACTCAAATTGTGTTTGGAACTAGGGTAGTCATATACGCTAACCGTTATCTCTGAAATGAGCAGCTGTCGGCTTTGGTCCTTTTAAAGTGCCCCTGATGGTACTGGATCCTTCCTTGATAGAGGCAGAAGGGACTACCCCCAGCAGTTGAGTCATCAGTCTCCTCCCCCCACGAACCATCCCTGGCAAAGGCTTCCTCCTCGGTTGTCTGTTCCGCCTATGACTTGGCTTGCTGTCACCATAATCCAAAGTGAAACATGTGAAATGTGGTTAACATGCTATGCCCTTGACCATTGACGCAAGGGAGGTGTCAGCTGAGACTCATTTACAATCGATCTTCAGAAATCAAAAGTACTTTTTAACTCGTTACTGGAAATACAAAATATTGAGTAAAATAGATTTAAACTGTAGAGCTCAAAGTTCACAATATTATTAACCTTTAAGTTGGTTTATGATTTAGTGCTGAAATGATATTGAAGACTGCTTCTTGTTTTGTAGTGGAGATGACAGTATATGCAAGCCAGCAGAAGCTGACACATACTCTGTGACCAATGTTTCTGGGAGCTACACGTTTTCCTTTGAAGGACAAATAGGTGAGACATTACCTTTTTTATTTAGACTTAATTATTTGGTCTAGTGGGAAAATAAATCGAATTGGCAGATATTAGTCGGGTTTATTCACAAAATGAAAGATGCTAGCTAGTCTTATTATTTCTGTAGTGTCATATTCTAATGCCAGATGTCCATACTAAAATAATTCCAGTTAGTGCATATGCGATTATAAATGAGATAAAAACTATACTGAACCGCAAAAGAAACGCGAGACATGTGTGGCTGAGAAAATATGTTTCAATTTATTAATATCAAAGATAAATTTTGAAAAATCTGATAAAGTCAATTTATTGGATGCACTTTGACCACAGTCTCTGGGTCGTTTGCCTGTGTTCAGGTAGTGGGGGGATCCAGCACATCGAGATTGTAGGGCGTGACATGTTCAATACCGTGTATGTCCTCCCTGGGTGTTCAAAACGGCCATACACCGTCGGTACATGGAGTGCACGAGGCGGTTCACAAAAGTCATTGGCACCTGTACCCACACCCTCAGGAAAGCTGCCTCCAGTTGCACACGAGTTGTCGGCCGTGGGACCACCTGGTTAAGCCGTCTGGATTTCATCCCACAGGTGTTCAATCGGGTTCAAATCAGGGCTGAGAGCCGGCCACGGCATGGTTCTGATGTTGTGTTGACGCAGGAAGTCCATGGTGATCCTGGCCGTGTGGGGGCGAGCATTATCCTGCTGGAACACGTGGTTATGGTGACGTGCGAAGAAGGGCACTATGTGAGGTGTTAGAATCTGGTCAACGTAGCGCTGCGTTGTGATGCCATTCCCTCTGCCTGCACCAACATTTTGGAACAAATGGGGCCCAATTATCTGATTCAGGCCTATAGCACCCCAAACCATGATGCTTTGGCCACCCCACGGGTCTCTCTCCAGGACACATGCGTCTCTGTAGCGTTCACCCCTCCTACGCCACACACCCTCACTCTGCCATCCGAGTTGGAAACGCAGTACCGGCTCTCGTCAGAGAAGACTATCGACCTCCATTGTTGATGCCGCCAATGTCGGTGCTGTGTAGCCCACTGTAGTCGTGTCTGACGGTGGCGGGCGGTGAGGACAGGTCCTCGAGCGGGACGTCGGCAAAGCAGGTTGTTGGCGGCCAGTCGATGTCGTACTGTGTCGTCACTGATGGGTCACTGTCCAGTGTCAGTGGTCGCGCGAGCTGTCATGCTGGCCGTTCTGAAGCGATCATGGAGGTGTTGCCGGTTGATGTAGCGGTCCTGCCTGGGCGTGGTCACCTGGGGGCGCCCGCTGCGGTGACTGCCTGCAGTGCTGTTGGTGTTGATGTACCGCTGCTGTAGTCGATGGATGGTGCTGACATGGACATTGTAAGCGTTAGTAACAACCAGGGCACGCTGCCCGGCTTGCAGTCGGCCGATAGCTTGTTCTCTCTGTGCTGCTGACAATCGGGTCATACCTGATGCGTGCAAATTACGAATGCCAGAAACGCGGTTCAAGTTGGTTTTTATACCCATAACCTCCACGAGATGCACGTGCATTTCGGTTTTCATGACAATTGTTTGCGACTGCCACCCACGGCCTTCGAGACAGGTGCGTTTTGGCGTATCGTTTCATGGAAAGTTGAAAGGGTACCTGCAATTTGGGTCTCAGTCATAAACCAGCATGTCTTGTAATATTGACAGTTACATCCACGAAATAAATTTTTATAATTTTGCATATAGAAATGACATTTTAAAATCTCGAGTTTCTTTTGCGGTTCAGTATATTATAAAATTTATGTTCCAAGAAATTTACGGTTATATGGTTAAAGACCACACAGATTTTGAGAGAGGAAACCCGCTGTTACCACTTCATGAGCAGCAAGATATATTTTATATGCACCATCCCACAGACAGGGTAATACATTCCACGGCCTTTGATATGCCAGTCGTGGTGCACTGGCTGGAACGAGAAATAGCCCAATGGGCCCACTGACAGGGATCGATCCCAGACCCACCATGGACCGCGCATCGAGCGAGTGCTTTACCACTGGGCTACATCCCGTCCTATAATTTTAAATTCAAATGACAATTATTTCACGAGACAAAATATTGTAAGTATAGAGTATAGTATAGTTTATTTATTACTTCGACTTTGTTTCCTTGAAACACCTTTTATTTTCAATATCACGACATAAACCAAGTTGCATACAGTTTTCAATTTACCTTTGTATTTAATCACGTTCATAGATAATATGATTTTTAAAAAGCAAACATTCTATTTATTCAGTTAAACAAATCTGTAATGAACTGTATTGTAATAGCAATTTACCTCCTCCAAAACAAATTAATAATAATAATAATAATAATAATACAAAAATAAAAAAATAAAATAAAAAACTGGATGGAGAGGCATAAATGGACATGTTTTAAACTAAGTGATTTCATTGTATATGTTTGCCAAATCGTACCAACAAAGTCATTGGATTGTAAACACCAAATTGTCCAATAATATTTTACGTTATACCCAATTCGGTGAAAAACATCATTTTTATTTCCCCAGTTATTAATGCCTGCTGAAGTAATAAATAAAACAGTTGTAGGTTATGAACAAAGTTTTATCTTGAAATTCACTAATTTAAATGTCTTATATCATAGAATGTAATAATTATGTATCTGTTTATCTGACTGGTTTTTTTGTTGTCGTTATACTTTTAGGCCATTTTAAAATACTTTCCCATGACAAATCTATGACACTGATTTATTACTGCTTGGGTGTCGACAAGTATGGAAGTTGTTCTGATGGAAAGGCCACATTTAAAGTCCTCACTCGTACGCAGGCTACTTTAGCCGATTCTGATATGGAGGTAGCCAAAATGATGCTTCGAGACATTTGTTTAGATGCAGAATCACTGGTCAGAATTACAAGTGGTAAGATATGATAAATGTTTATCTATTTTGTATCAATGTTTATTATTAATGTAGGAACTGTTCTGTTTGTCTGAATTGTATTGAGTGGTACAACCCGTTTTCCCAAATACTATCACCATCAATAATCACTTGTCCATTTGGTGTTTGTGTGTCAATCATAGCTTTGATGATAAATGTTTTTAAATTTGTTATAATGCTATGCATAACACCCATTGGTACAGAAAGAAACAAAGAAATTATTTATTTAACGACGCACTTTATTTATGGTTATATGGCATCAAACATATGGTTAAGGATCACACAGATTTTGAGAGGAAACCAGCTGTCGCCACGGCTACTCTTTCTGATTAGCAGCAAGGGATCTTTTATTTGCGCTTCTCACAGGCAGGATAGCATAAACCATGACATTTGTTGAACCAGTTATGGATCATTGGTCGGTGTAAGTGATTTACACCTACCCACTGAGCCTTGCGGAGCATTCACTCAGCGTTTAAAGTCTGTATCTGGATGAAAAATCCTATGCCTCGACTGGTATCCAAAACCCAGTATCTACCAGTCTGTATACCAATGTCCTAACCACGACGCCACCGAGGCCGGTCTGTAGGTACAGATGCCATTCAAAAATGTTTTAATGTCATCTCTTTTTCAGAATGATAAAATTGTTGGTTGGCAATTTCACCTAAGAGCGCCTGCCTTCAACTATCTCAAAGGCGTTCTGTTTTATAATATTAATACAAATTTCAAAAACTAAAGAAATGTCTAAGTTATAATATGTAAAACTCAAGTATTTTTGTTTCCTATTTATTGTTCAGCACCTATTAGACTAGAATTTACTTTATCTTCTTAGGAACTTGTCCAATGCCAGAACATATTGTTAAAGATGCGAGCCTTGAAAGAAATCTACCAGGTGTGTATATATTGAGATATTATGTCTTGTGTGTATCTTCGCATACAGCATTTCCCAGTACATGTAATTACACAATTCCAGGTAGATGGCAGGGAAATATGCTTGGTTATAATTAGGACAGCCGTGAACAAAAAGAAAATATGTCTCTAGTATTAATTTACATATTGCTGGTCTAGTTGTGAAAGAAAATGGAAAGAGGAATTTAAAGCCACAACAATTTCAAAGACAATTTGAATTATGGCTTAATATGTAAAACAAATGAAAACCACGGACAAAATTGGTTAAATTTCTTTTTTACTATGAATGTCTTTGGCATTTCATGGTTGTTTCTTGTTTTGCGTGCTTATCGCTAGCTGTGTTTTGTTTTACTTTTTGCCATATTTGATCCATGTTTATCCCATCTTATTGCGAGGTTGAATTGTTATAATGGTATTTTTTAAAATTAATTTGTTGAATTATTTATGTGCAATATATACATAGTATAAACATCTTTATTTATATCATATCAATATACATTGATGATGTTAAAGCTGCATTGTCTGGTTTCAATTGTATACAGTCAAGTTCTAAATTCAAATACAAGTATACATGTGTAACTGCACTGCGAATTGTCGTCATTAACGGATATCGTCAAATGCTTACTAGCCAGTTAGAACAATGCTCGCCATTTTGTAATACTGTAAGGATTCGAGCAGTCACTTCCTAGCAGCCAATTACGCTAGCAGCAAATTTCGGCAGACACGCATGGTGACGTGCTAAACTCCGGACTCACACGCCTTTTATAATGTGTGTTGTGGTGCAATTTATACGAAACTAGTTGGACATCCTGTATAACCGTAGAACAGAAGGATTTTTAAAGTGATACTTCAGATGTTATAAAAGTGCTTAATAAAACGGCTAAGTGGTATTTATACAGATATTAGTAACAATAAGACTGTGAAAACGAGTCTTGGTTGCTATTTTGTTTTTGTGTTGTTTTTATATAAAGATACTCCTTAAAACTCTAAAATTCTTAATTTGTAGTGAATAATAAAGTTAGCATAATAGTGTGTTTAAAAGAGTGACATACAGGTAGCAATCGAAAGGCATACGAGTCCGATGTTTAGAACTTCCACAAGAGTATCTGCTGAAATTGTCTGCTAGGCTAATTGTCTGCTAGGAATTGACTGCTCAGTTTTTGTAATGCAACATTTTTTTATTTATTTTTTGTTTGTTTGTTTAACGACGCACTCAACACATTGTAATTACGGTTATATCGGCGTTGGACATATGGTTATGTCGAGAAAAAAACCCAGTGGTTAGCTGACGGGGTTCGATCCTAGACCGACCGCGCATCAGGTGGGCACTGTACCACTGGGCTATGCTGCCCGCTGTGTAATGCAACAATAGCCGAACTGTACTATTTTTAGCCCAGTGGGTGCCCGCCAAAAGTGTCCCACTTTCAAAATTCTGGGTTTATTTTTAATTTGGAAAAGCCAGTGTAGTAAAACCAATTCAGACTGCGGCGTCTTGTTTGCACCAAACGTAATGGGATTTTCTGTTCTATATGCTTACATAATAAAAATATTCCAGGGAATTCTGCTTTAACACCATATAAAAACATTGTATATAAATAGTATGGTTTAAATGATGTTATTGATGTGTTCTTGGTGTCAATAGTTACACGCATCTTATCACAAGATTAAAATTCCACAGTTAAAGCAGAATTCCCTGGAACATTTTCAATATGAATTTGACATCCAATAACCGATGATTAATATATCAATGTGCTCTAGTGGTGTCGTTAAACAAAACAAACTTCGTTTTTTGTTGATATGAAGAGTATGATTATTGTAAGATTATCATAGATACCAAGGCACTCGATGTAACCAGCCATGTTTCTCGGTCATCTGGTACTGGAAGTAAATGCTCACTACAATCGTAATCGACTGCATGGAACCGTACAGTTCCACAAGAAACTGTAGTAACTTAAATACGTTGCAAATGTCGAAACAACCTATATGAACAATACAATGTTCGGAGCAGCTACATGCTGAACTCCTGCATGATAAAGTGTATGCCAATGATACAGTGTTCCATGCAGCCACGTGCTGAACGCCTGCATGATAAAGTGTATGCCAAAGATACAATGTTCCATGCAGCCACGTGCTGAACTCCTGCATGTATCTGAAGTGGTGTAAAGTTTGTCTAAGGAAATAAACAAAGAGCAGTCACATGTTGAACTCCTGTATGACAAAGTTTTTTGTATCCATTAAACCGAAAGTAGCCAGTAAAACAAGATCAGCCAGATGCTGACCTCCTGCATGATAAAAGGGAATACGTATATAGGTGTTAAACAGGGAGCAGCCAGATGCTGACCTCCCGCATGATCAAGGGAATGCATACATGTATATAGGTGTTAAACAGGGAACAGCCAGATGCTGACCTTCTGCATGATCAAGGGAATACATACATGTATATAGGTGTTAAACAGGGAACAGCCACATGCTGACCTTCCGCATGATCAAGGGAATACATACATGTATATAGGTGTTAAACAGGGAACAGCCAGATGCTGACCTTCGGCATGATAAAGGGAATATGTATATAGGTGTTAAACAGAGAACAGCCACATGCTGACCTTCCACATGATCAAGGGAATACATACATGTATATAGGTGTGAAACAGGGAACAGCCAGATGCTGACCTCCCGCAAGATAAAGGGAATACGTATATAGGTGTTAAACAGAGAACAGCCACATGCTGACCTTCCGCATGATCAAGAGAATACATACATGTATATAGGTGTTAAACAGGGAACAGCCACATGCTGACCTTCCGCATGATCAAGGGAATACATACATGTATATAGGTGTTAAACAGGGAACAGCCAGATGCTGACCTTCGGCATGATAAAGGGAATATGTATATAGGTGTTAAACAGAGAACAGCCACATGCTGACCTTCCACATGATCAAGGGAATACATACATGTATATAGGTGTGAAACAGGGAACAGCCAGATGCTGACCTCCCGCAAGATAAAGGGAATATGTATATAGATGTTAAACAGAGAACAGCCACATTCTGAGCTGCATGATAAAGGGAATACGTATATAGGTGTTAAACAGGGAGCAGCCAGATGCTGACCTCCCGCATGATCAAGGGAATATGTATATAGGTGTTAAACAGGGAACAGCCAGATGCTGACTTCCCGCAAGATAAAGGGAATACGTATATAGGTGTTAAACAGGGAGCTGACCTTCCGCATGATCAAGGGAATACATACATGTATATAGGTGTTAAACAGGGAACAGCCAGATGCTGACCTTCGGCATGATAAAGGGAATACGTATATAGGTGTTAAACAGAGAACAGCCACATGCTGAGCTGCATGATAAAGGGAATACGTATATAGGTGTTAAACAGGGAACAGCCACATGCTGATCTCCGGCATGATAAAGGGAATATGTATATACATGTAGGTGTTAAACAGGGAACAGCCACATGCTGACCTTCTACATGATAAAGGGAAAATACTTGACAAAAACCTTTTTCAACTGAACATTCCAACGTATTTTCTACTGAAACTTGGAAGCCGAGTTGTCTTCAGTTTCCTGTTAATAAATGGTTTCTTGTGAATGTCATGTGCAAAATGGCGTGAAATATGAATTGGCATGACGTCGGGTGATATATCTCACCTGCAGTAGTCAGAAGGTTAAAACACAAGAAAAAATACACATACTACTAATAAAAAATAAATAAAAGTGTGGACGAGGACTACTGTCATGTTAGTTGCTATAACATATGACACTCAGGTACTCAGATGTAATGTATTTAAAGTAAATCATATTATCAAAAAGGCTAGAGCAGGCAATTTAAGCTGCCAATGCTTCAAGAACTACATTCCGAATGCATTAATTCTAATGTACCTACCTTTGATAAACATCAGTGTTCCACCGAAACAGTTTGTTAACAACACTTTCTGAGTATCCTTGCTTTGCAGCTTCCGTTGCTGCCACAGTCCTAAAGCTGTGGCCTTTGTATTGTTTTGGGTCTAAGCCTGACCACGGTTGCATGATTGAGCTACTTGGCAGAGTAAGAGACAGGGGTTCAATACTGAAACAAAGGACCCTAATCATGAATGAACTTTATTCTTAAAGTGGCATATGGTAATATCTACTGACACTGGACAGATGCCATGTTTATGAAAGTGTATATCTTGCCTCTGTATCACTTTACTATCTTATCATCTTCCCTCGACTTACAGACCAGCACGCCAAGACGCACAAAACATGAACAGCAAGGAGGCAAACAAACTTAAGTAAAACTTGGATCACTGGGTTAATAACGATATGGCTTAGTCCATCAAGAGGTTTGACCAAAATATCCTTCGTAATGGGTGATCAATATTTTTTGCACCCTTTTATCTAATAATAAATGTGTTTAGGATCTGCAAAACCCATCACTTTGTACAAATACCTAATGGCAGAATTGTGTGATGCAACAGATGACTGACAATATTTCTTAGTATGGAGATAAGCTACACAGTTGGGTACAATCGGAATAGAGAGTGGTAGCTGTATGGGACTTTCACAATCCAACAAACACCAACTCGCCAATTAAGAAGCCTTGGTCTGGTTAGAGTTGGAGGCACACAAAAGATGGAAGCGCATTTGAGATTAAATGGACTGAAGGTAGACTGACACCAAGGTAACCTCTCAATCTAGCCATGAGGCACAAACAAGTGCATCCTGAAACTGCAAGCATGAAAGTTTGTCAGCGATATGTGATACCCAGAAATACATATTGTTTGACAGAGCTGCAATAATTACTAAATGATAATACCAATTTCATAAGGGTGAGCTCGCGACAAGATTGTATGTTAATAACATGAACCACTGCTTCATTATCCAAAATGAACACAACGTTATGGATAGCAAGACGGTTACTCCAAATTTCCAATGCTAGAACAATTTTAAATAACTCCTTAATTATTATTAGCAGTGGAGTCATCGACTGTAACCAGTCCATTTTGACAAAATCTACATCTTGTCCGTATATTTTAATGACGGAAGTAGGCCGTTCAGTTTTCTCTTCTGTAGTAGGGACACCATTTCTCTGACAATGACAAAACAAACTTAAGTCAGTACTAAATTTACTGGAGTTCGGAAGGTGGGGGCACAACAAGGAAGTCGTCTAAGATGTGGGACATGCCAGAGGCACCCTTAGCCTACAAAACTGCTCATCGTAATGCCTCCATGGGAGATCACCAGGATTGGCATGTAATTCCCGGATGGTGGCTAAATAGAGTAGGTTACCTGCTTCTGAGGGATGCTTTTGACTGAATATGGCAATAAATGTAGAAAACATGTCATCCATTGTTTGATAGACAGTGGGTGTTTTGAAGTTTGACCATGGTGTAGCTAGATAAAACCAGCTGCAACATTAAATGAAACTGGTTCTTCAGATTTATGTGAATGAAAGATCCCTCATAACAAAATCATCTTGCCATATTTTAGCTTTAAAGGCTCTAAAATTGTGACCCCCAAATGTATTCCCCCAGAAATATCAGTGCTACAATTTCTGCTGAAATTGCTTTTGTTAGTTTACAAATACTCTCCCTGGGGGAAAATATTCCCTATCAGAGACACCACTGAGGAAAAATTCAGTGTATTGATGTGTGTCGGGTCAATGTGATCATGTACCACACTGTTATTTTCCGTTCTTGCTGTTCACTGGTAATTGTAGAGGGCGATGCAGTTTTGCGGACCTGTTTCAGTAGCGCTGTTACCAACAGGTTATAATCGATACCAGTCTCCCACTGTTAGGATGGAATGAATGAATGAAGGTTTTACGACACCCTAGCACAAAAAATACACCGGCTATTGGGTGTTGTTAGGGTGGATGCAGGATCATGGTAGCATGCCGAACCTCTGATGCAACTGCCCCAACAGTCTCCACCGCTGGACTGGATGTACGTGGTGTCACGGTAATTAGTCGTCCCTCTGTAGCCGCTGTACCACCCATTTGTCACTGCAGAACCGAGGTTGCGGCAATGCTCTGGTTTCTGGCACCTGACATCCTCTTTGGCCGTGTCCAGTTGGCAGCTGCACCTTTCCTCTTTGGTACCATTTCATGAAAAATGTGAAACTAAAAGAAATAAAATCATACAGAAGGCAATATTTAACTTTGAAAATTGTTAAATCCAGGTACACCCTTATTACCAGAGAATATGTATTACACTAAATACATAAATCTGTATATTATACAAAGAATTGTACATCCTAGAAAATGCATAAATTTGCACAGTATACTAACTATGTTATTGCACAATGCACATTAAACTAAATGCATCAATTTGCACTTAACTGAATGTGTGTCATCACTGCATTATACTGAAAGCAAAAATATGTACATTATACTGAATGTATATTGTTATTTTGCATTGGACTTCATGCATCCATTTTCATATTAAAAAGAATATACATTTGTGTACATCTGAATGTACTATATTACTGTACATTATACTGAATCCTGTATACTTTATACTCCAAGTTGGCTTCACCAATTATTTGTAAACAAACTAAATACAAACTGAATGTGTACATTATATTGTAAGGAGACTGCAAGATAGTGTTGTACTACCGGGATATTAAAACCAAAGAACATAGATTTGTGCATTTTAATATTATATATTTGGGTGCTTTATAACAAGGTAAAATTATGAACATTTTACCATATTGAACGAGTATAGACAGGTAAATGGCACTACATTTACAAGTATCAATGTATAATCTCCATATATATACTCCAAAGTAATTGTCCAATAACAATGATGGCATGATCAATTTTATTGGATAGGTATTTTGCAAACTGAACTATATCTGTACACAGCTGCTGAGATGGGACATCCAAATGTGTTAAATCCTTTCTACCTAGTTGTATAAAAATTATGTCTAGAAACATAGGACAGAAAGAACATTTCATGCCGATGACGTAACTGTGTTAGGGTTAAACCACCCTGTGCTTTAAAACATAATTGAAATTGGTCTACTTTAAGCCACAAGTTATGATTAACCTGTTCAATGAATGCGTAGTCTCACAGGCGTCGAAATTAAAGAATGTGCCAATATAGCCACGAATATCGGACGATCATCATTAGTAACACTAATTTACACCATGATTATGCTCGACTAACTGGTGGAAGATCACACAGTAGATTGACCTACATTAAATGTCACAGATATGTCCACACTATTAAAGCTGCTATGTCTGGAATATTTTTATTATTTAAGCATTTAGAACAGTTAATCCAGTCACATTTGGTGCATACAACACGCCACACTCAGCTTTGGATTCGCTATGCTGGCGTTTCCAAGTTA
>JAECMU010326954.1:0-13061 GCA_016106625.1 Dracogyra subfuscus
GTGCAGAAATGGAGAGATTTTCACGATGAACTGCACTCAAAATCAAATGACACAGTATGTTATAGGCTTAAATATTATGTTACATGCACAAACAGCATTCGTGTGCGTTAATAGACATAGAAAGTGTGCTTCTTTAAGTATTGACTTAATGTGCGCCCTGCACTTGTGCTTTAATCTGTTTAATCAGCAACAAATATTGATCATCAAACCACAGATGCACCCAGTGTCTTATAGCATAAAGGTTGATGACTAGCCCGAGTACTATTCAGTCTATTGACTGTAAAAGAGCTAGACGTACATTTGGACATAAATACGCTTTCATTACAGTCAGAGACCTAGCTATGTATTTTTTTGGGCAATTGCTGACAACCAAAAAGTCGTCAAAGATTTCCATTCTGATACCACAACAGTCCTATCATACTCATAGGCTATGTTTGACGTCAAATACATTTACATCAACCATTTTCGAGTTATTGATTAAAACAAATTCAGATATTAATCACTAATACACACACTAAAGAAAGAAACCCAACAGCACTCACATTCAGCTAAACTTCGGGAAACTCCGGACAGCAGAATTCCAAATTTGCTGACCTTTATCGTGACATTGTATCACCTGATCAACTACTCAGCCATTCCGTCTTCCAAGGGCTTTCTCAAAACGACAAGTGCCCGACAATCACAAAAAAAAGTTTGTTTTGTGTAACGACACCACTAGAATACTTTATTCATTAATCATCAGCTATTGGATGTCAGATATTTAGTAATTTTATCATAGTGTTAAGAGGAAACCTGCTACATTTTATCAATAGTAGCAAGTGATCTTTATAGGCCTATGCACTATCCCTCAGACAGGATAGCACATGAAGCCAAACCAAGGGTGCTGACAAAGTTAGTTGCCCGGCGGATTGCCAGGTTTAGATATCTGGTGTCCCGAGGCGGTGGGTGGGTGGGGGGAATTTGTAGCAAAAAAACCCGGGCGACCTCTCAAGTTGAGCCCTGGTCTAAGTGAATTGTGATGTATATTGCCATTGGGCTTTTTCCTCAAACATATCCAGGACTTCTGTACTAAAGGCTGTGCTGGGTTTTTGTTTTTGTTTGTTTGTCTTCCTCTTAGAACTATATAAATTGTCCTCTGGGCTCTGGCCCATGCAGTCCTAATAATAATGTTATATATTTATTAGATTGCTACAACAATGTTATTTTATTTTTCAGAATGATTCTTTTTATCCTGCAATGAGGTTGCTGCTGCCACATTTAGATAAAGAGAGATTGGCTTATGGAATCAAAGAGGTTTGGTGAAAGAACATGTATTTAAAACTAGATAGAGATACTGTACACAAACTGAAAATATGGTCTACTGCAAATTCATGTTAAAATAATGTGACTTCTTCTAGATGGAAAAGGGTTTCGGGACACTTGGAATATGGGATTAAGATGGAAGGAAAGCAGGTGAACAAAATATGGATCAGGAACCAAACTCCGGGTACATACTCTAATGTACTAAAATTTAAAGTCTAAACTAATGTCTTTGCAGCAGCATCTTTGCTGATTATTGTGACATTAGATAAAACAAATCTAGCAGAATATAAGACACCCGTGTTGCTCAACCGTTCTCACTTCATCTTGCTTATTACTTTTGGTACATCAAACAAAAATTATAGTTTGTTTTGTTTAATGACACCACTAGAGCACATTGGTTAATTAATGATCAACCTTTGGATGTCAAACATGGTTATTCTGACACATAGTCTTCAGAGGAAACCTGCAACATTTTTCCATAGACAGCAAAATATTTTATATACATAAACTTTATCACAGATAGGACAACATATACCAGTCATGCATCACTGGTTGGGACAAAAATAAACCCCAATTGGTGTGCTGAGTAGGTTCCACCTTAAGATGAAAGCACATCCAACAATCGCTCTACCAACTGAGCTAAATCTCCACCCATCCCAACCAGTGCCTTACAACTAGTATATTGAAGGCCATTTTTGAGTTAGAAAGCCAGAAAATTGTCAACATCATAAGGATAGATAATTAAACAGGGTTTGAAATAGCGGTCTGTGAAAAGCAGTCCATGTTTTAGACCTAGCAAGTGAAATAAAAAGTACCACAAAATCTCAGGTGATTTTTCAAGACGGATCTGTTTATGTAGTCATCTTGTTTTCTCGTGATTTGCATTATGTTTTAGATTTATTATGTTCTAAACGATTTTTTTTTTAATGAATAATTAATAAATAAATAAAAGTACAGCTATGTAGCCTACTTTGCACCATGAAAAAGTATAGGTCTGCTTTTACACATAAGCATATGCTCAATATAAGAATACTTCAATAGGTGTAAGGTAAGTTAAGTGGCATATGTAACATTGGGCACAAATTCATGTCGACAAGATTCAGCCCTGGTTATTTGTACATGTCATAGATCGCATCCACTGAACATTATATTTTAGGGCTTTTTAATTATTATTATTTCATTGAGATGGGGTGTTATTTATTTAAAGAGTGTGTTGGCTAAGTTCAGGATAATACTCAAAATAAATGTTTTCTCATATAATCTGTTGCAATATTGTTGGTTTTTTTTTAGAAAATATTATTCGGGCTAGTGAAAATAGATCCGGGCAAGTGAAAGTGTTGTCACCACTTGCCCGGATGGCAACTCAAAACAAAAAGTTAAGCGCAGACACTAACATGCTTATTTTCAGTTGGCCATATTTTTTCTTAACAGGCCATATTTTTTTTAGCCTGCTACATACATGTATGTGAAAACAATAACAGCAGGCCATATTTTACTTATTTTGAGACCATTTAACTGATAGCCAAACATTGTTCTGTTTTCAGCATATGCTTGCCAAGTTGATGATTGAAGTACTCTGTTTGGGAAAAGATAGTCCTGATGCAACTCGACTCATCAACTATAAATCACCTAAAAATGCAAGAGCTGTGAGTTTTCATTAATAATTTCTATTTGAGTTACTATAATTTACTATAATTCTTAATAAAATACTCTCTTGTACACTTTTATAAAAAAATTTGAATGAAAAAACATTTTGTCTGTTTATTGGCACCATTGTAGTCGGTTCCTTTTGATATTGTATATTATGTGACTGTATTAAGCAGCTGCCTCATGTTATATTGAAAGGTGATCTGTCAACACAGTCTCTGTTATAAATGTTTAATTGTTTCTCTTAAAATTGCTTCATTGTTTCACCTTTTGTTCCATGTCAACAAATTTACACTTGTTATATTTTTGTCTTCATCCAGAAAGAAAGTTTTAACCATAAACAGACCTGTAGACCACAAATTTGTTATAACATTAAGCATTATCAAATAAAGCCTGTTTTAAAACTGTGTACTTCTTTTTACTTTTAGAGAAAATTGTTTATTTACATAAACTATTGTAAGTGTAAGCTTATCATGTAGATATTTCATTTACTAAAATACAGTATGGCATAACATATATAATGTTTTCAGGGTATAATCTAAACAATTTTTAAGGGTCCCTTTTTGGTCAATTGGGAAAAAATAAAGTTTCAAATACAAAAAAAGGGAATTTTCTAAAATAATCAATACCAATACCAGGCCTCCATGAGCGATTCACGCCCCTCATACTCACCTAAAACTTCCAAGTGGTGAGTTTATTGCTTGCCTCAATCGTTTGCTATAGGCTATTGTTGAAAAAAAGTCATGCACAACCGATTAAAGCAATATCGTAAAAACAACCGTTTTGTTCTTTAACTTAGCAACTTGGGGAATCCTAATTGGGAAACTGTTGAGTTGTAATTGGGAAAAGTTTGGTATTGGATTGGGAATGTATGTTAGGGAAATGGGGCCTTTCACCGGCCCCAAAATGTATGGTAGATTATACCTTCGTTTTACACCTCCAGGATGCTGGGGACTTTGCCAGTGTGGCTTACTTTGTGTTGAAGAACCGATGTCCGGAGAAAGGAACACTGACTATAGAGGAGGTGAACACTTGTCTGGACAGCATCGCTACAAACAATGCGGCCAAGAAGAAGGACGAGGTTCATAAGAATATTCTCCACCTGTTGAAGAACCTGTCGGCCATGGAACAGAAATGGCTGATTCGCATGATTGTCAAGGAGCTGAAGGTCGGTCTCAGCCAGGCGTCCATTCTCTCTGTGTACCACCCTGATGCAGAGGAGCTCTACAACGTCAATAACAACATAGAGAAGGTAAACACATGTGGTCTTTGTTAACCAGTTAGCTAAATTTACCTTTTTGAGGGAGGGCCTAAAATAAATATCTGACTAAAGCATTTGAGCATATTAAACCTAAAATCAAGATTAAGATGTGTTTTTATGACAGCACGATAAGTGTTCTTGTCTCAGCATATTACCTTATATATATATAAGCAATACAAATTAAGAATTTACATCCATAGAGTAATAATTTTCTGATCTAGAATCAGTGGTGTAACTGAGTCTTTATTTTTTTGGGGGGCCAAAGGGGGCCAAGACCTTCGTCTGGGGGGGCCTAGAGGATGGCATCGTTATATTTATTGTGTACAATCAAATGTCAAATGGGGGGGCCAGTGGGGGCCTATGGTGTGAATGGGGGGGGCACTGGGCCCCCCAGGCCCCCTATAGTTACGCCACTGTCTAGAATAGTACCATATAGAAAGCTTATATTTGTTATAAAGCCTATAGCTTTTCTTTTTAAAGGTTCTACATGTTAAATACTATTTAATTAATTACATTACCATGTAGCTGAATCATACATAGGACACATTTTCAGTTGACTTTGGATATTCTTAAAAATCCATAAACTATTTTTAAGTTGTTTACATTACAGTAATGCACTACTTCGTCAACAAAGCCTTAGTGTATTATTTTCCTGTGTTTGTAGGTCTGCCGACTCATGCGTGACCCGTCTGTTCGTGTTCACGAGATTGGGGTCAGCATATTTTCTCCATTCACTCCCATGCTTGGTGAGAGAGCGTCTCCTGACAAGGTAAAGTACATTATTACAACTTATTCTATGAAAAGAACTAATATTTCTTATATTAATCTGTATAAAAATATTAACCGTTTAATCTAAGTAATGTCACTGAACATATGCAATAACTCCTAACTTCAGCGTATCAGTCGATATAAACACCAAAGATATAAATACTACCACCCCTCACCCTTAAAGTGAATTTTAAAAAATGGGGGTCAAGCTACTCATTTCTGAAATAACACAGGGCTTCTATGTTATGGTAGCCCCACTCCCATGGCTAGTGATTTTCAGTGTCTGGCTAGTAAATAACTATTATTACCATGCCCGATGGCTAGTGAAAAAAGTCAAACGTTACAGTTAAGTCTTATTTTGTAAATATTAATATCCTGCTCCCACCCCATCCCACCAATGTTAGTGTTTTTAAGCAATGTATTAACTTAAAGTACGGTAGGGCTAGTGCATTTTTAATCGTGGCTAGTAAATTTGTCCATGGCTAGTGGATTTTATAAAAATCAATGACTACCCTAGTTCCACACAAATATTTTTACAGGTACCCCATATATGTTTAACGCACAAGGCTACTACATGAAATAAAAGTATACATTTTTTGCCATGATGAAACTTAATTGTTTTTACAACCAGCACACTTACTTTTATCACCAGTCACAGGACTTGTGGTGTTAACTTTTTCTTGAATTTTTACCCAGCCGGTAGTTATTTAGTTTAGTACTACCTGCAAGTTCAAGACTATAAAAAAAAAGATTATGTCTTTCCACTTTATTCTTAACCTGACATTAACCTTTAACATTGTAGAATATGACTAAGATCAAGTGGGGGCGAGATTTTGCTCAGTCATTTGAGTGCTTACCCGAGGTGCTTGTGACACAGGATTGAACCACCTAAGTGGATCCATTCAATTGATTGGGGTTTTCTAGTTCTAACTAGTGCATTACAACTGGTCAAAGGCTGTGGTATGTGTTTTCCTGTTTGTAGGAAAGTGCATATAAAAGATTCTTTGCTGTTAGTGGAAACATGTAGTGGCATTCCTCTGATGACTATATGTACCTATCAGAATTACCAAATGTTTGACATCCAATAGCCAATGATTAATTAATCAATGTGCTCTAGTGGTGTTGTTAATCAAAACAAACTTTAAGAGACACAGGTTTTCATGGACTGACCAGCCCATTCACCAGATCTGATCCCATTTGCTGTTATTTATTCTACATAGAAGAGTTTTATTTCCTCACTTTGTCAAGTTGTGCATTGTTTTGTCATTTGAATGCAGATTTTTTCAAAAAAGTTGTATTATTTGTATTCAGGTGGAGAAACTAATGGATGGAAAGCCATACTTCATTGAAACCAAATTTGATGGAGAACGAATGTTACTTCACAAAAATGAAAATGAGTACAAATTTTACTCCAGAAGGTAATTATAATGTATCATTAAATTCCCATAATAGTAATATGCATTTGAAGCCTTATCAAAGAGATGATTCAAATTATTATAATCCTGAAATATGTCTTGAATATCTAGCAAATTATATCAGTTTTAGATATACATGTACAATCAAACTTCTCCAAAGCAAGCCTTCATAAAACTGGAAATCCTTCAAAGGTGCATGGTATTTTTTTTACAGTCCCATGAATTACTCATCATTAAACACTAATATTCATCCCTAAAAAAAAAGTTACTCTGAACATCAAACCAATTCTCCAGTCCTTCTGATGTATCCAGTGTCATTGTCACACTCTGGCCAGCCTCGGTGGCATCATGGTTAAGCCATCAGTCTACAGGCTGGTAGGTACTGGGTTCGGATCCCAGTCGAGGCATAGGATTTTTAATCCAGATACCGACTCCAAACCCTGAGTGAGTGATTCGCAAGGCTCATTGGGTATGTGTAAACCACTTGCACCGATCAGTGATCCATAACTGGTTCAACAAAGGCCATGGTTTCTGTTATCCTGCTTGTGGGAAGTGCAAATAAAATATCCTTTGTTGCCTGTTAAAAAAGAGTACCCTATGTGGAGACATGTTTGACGTTCAAAAGCTGATGATAAGATAAAAAAATCAATGTTGTCTAGTGGCGGCATTAAATGAAACTTAACTCTCTTTTTTTTTGTCACACCCTGAAAACTGAACAGTAAAGAATCAGTGAGTATTTGAAAGATCCAACATGCATATGCACATATACCTTGGTATGTGTTATTGAGTTGAATTTTCCTTTGTAAGAGGCAAAACCTTATTAGTTACTTCTAGCATTTGTATAGTTACCTAACAAATAATGCTTAAAGGGACATCCTTCAGTTTGCTGCAATTTGTATATGTTATTGACTAACAGAGACTTTTTAACTATTGTAAATACATATCAAATATATTTTTCTGCATAAAATATTAGTGGCTGTAAATTAAACGTGTTTCTAATATTTGTACTAGGTTCAATTTCATTTTATTAAATGTTTTCTTCATATGTACAAACGTATTTGAAAACAAAATCCAGTTTGGGCTTCTTAGAAATATTAAGACGGCCAGAAACACATTGAATATACAGACACTGATATTCTAAACAAGAAAATGTAATATGTAACTTTAATAGTAGAAATGTTTGATTAGTCGGAAACATCTTACAATGCAGCAAACTCAGGAATGTCTCTTTAATGTAATTGACATCTTTGAAGAACATTAGTATTGTATTCATTCAGAACAGCAAGATAAATAGACAGGATAGTACATACCAGAGCTTTTTTGTCATCATCCATTAAGCCAAATTTAAAATATTTTTTTGTAGTTGTATACTTTTAAACATAGCTATAACTTTGCATTTTTAATAAACTGGATAACTAATTATATTGTCAAGTCAGTAAATATACATTTTATTTTTATTTCCAGTGGAAATGAATACACTCATATATTTGGTGCCACACCATTTGACGGTACTTTCACTCCATACATTGCAAACTGCTTCAAACCAGGAGTTAAAACCTGTATATTGGATGGAGAGGTTTTGGGATACCATGCTGCAAGCAAAACCTATGGTACAAAGACAGTTTATATTAAAAAATTGGCCAATCCAAAGTGGGACACATGGTCCTGCTCACTTCTCCTCCCCACCTCTTGGTTTCACAACAACACTATATTGACCTGAAAATGTGTCTCTAAGCAACTTCAGGCTTCTCAAAATTGCGAGAGCGATAGTTTCATTCACGTATCGTGCGTCTAAGTATAGTTTTGCATAACCCATTTTTCATTTGTGAACTGAATTTATGACATCATATACATGGTCATGGCAGGTTATGTAAAAATTAAATGGGTTACCTGAATTTGTTTCTACATTCATAAATGGCTTATTCAAAAATTTTTATTTCTCAGAAGCCTGTTTCTATAAACAAAAATTGGGGTTACATACTGCCGAACCCTCTTTGGGATCTCATGTCATTTGCCTTCGACAGACTCAAACTTGCACCTTTTTTTTCTAATTTTGTGATTCCACACCGCCACCCGCCCTTAACAAAATCCTGTTAATTAGCATTTATTGCATGTTATTGATGTAATTGTTGAGAGTCAAATTTGTTAGGTATTTTTTGTTTTGAGAATGACAGATATATTTTAACTTATGCCAAGTCTTTTGTATTGCCAGTGTGAATAGACAATAGAGAACAAGATTGAGTGTTTTAATAACATTCTGTTTCTTTGTTAATCAACAGCTCTTACATGTTAATTTTGTATTTTATCCACATAAGATTCAAACACAATGTTCACAAAGTTTGTTTTGTTTATTGACACCACTAGAGCACATTGATTTATTAATTGTCTATTGTATGTCAAACAGTTGTTATTTTGTACTGAAAGTCTTAAAGCTAGAGGAAACCTGTTAAAGTTTTCCATTGGCAGCATGTACAGTCGGTTTAGGATCGATCCCCATAGGTGGGCCCATTGAGCTATTTCTTGTTCCAGCCAGTGCACCATGACTGGCATATCAACGGCCATGGTATGTGCTATCCTGTGTGGGATGGTGCATATAAAAGATCCCTTGCTGCTAATGGAACAATCTAGCATGTTTCTTCTCTAAGACTATATGTCAAAATTACCAAATGTTTGACCTCCATCAGCTGATGATTAATAAATCAATGTGTTCTAGAGGTGTTGTTTAAAAAAAAATATATATGCATTTTCCCACAGACAGGACAGCACATACTACAGCCTTTAATATATGTTGTGGGGGTACTGGCTTAGATTTAAAAAAAAAGCCCAATCATAGAACTGAGATGGTTTAATCCTCTGATGCAAACATCTCAGGCAAGCTCTACCAACAGATGCCTTGTCTTTCTGAATTGTTAACTAAGTAGTGTTATATCTTCTCATTAAGCTGAGTTGAAGCCAGTGTTGGTATATGAACCCAGTATCTGCCAGCCTGAAACCTTTTGGCTTTATCATTGTGCATTCATAAATGGAGTTAGTGTTCATCATAGGCGTCTTGCAGATAGACGGAACATACCATTGTATTTTATTTGATGAACTGTATCTGGAGCATCGAATAGAGTATTAAAAAAATCCCAGTGTGTTCTATACAGTAATAATCCATCACTGCTTATATATTTTTATTTTTTAATGCCAAGATCTAAGGTTGACAAGTATACATGACATTATGTAGTGTTCAAATAACTTATTGTAGTACTTTGTTTTAAACTTGTGTTAAATCATGTGCATTTAAAACATCTGCTTTTTCAACACACACCTCCTGCTTTCTCTTGACTAAAGGTTGACAGGTCTGGCAAGAGGATTCATATGTGAAATGTGCTTTCTGTTGTTATATGGATTCAGCAGTTAATAACTTGGTTTAATATTCATTCCAAATATCAAAGATATCATTTTAAAATGTTCTATATTTACTTGGCATTAATTGTTTAAAAAAATGTTTTTAATAGGAACAAAGGCAGAACAGTTTGATGTAAAATCAAAGGATCTGTTGGAAACTAAAGGATACCAGCCCTGTTTGAATGTGTTTGACATTCTTCTCTTTAACGACAAAGTGCTAACAAATCTGCCACTGAGAGAGAGATTGTTGTACATTGACAAAGTCTTTAATCCCATAGAGGGACGCATAATGGTCAGCACACACACAGAAGCAAAAACCAAGTGAGATTTTGTACCACATTAATAACAAATTAAATTCATTTATGAACATTTGTTATCTTCAAAAGCAATCCGTTTACAGTTATCATTTTTGAACTGCGGTCATGCCTTAACTGCCATAAATTAGAAGGCCACTTTTGTCCCATATCTCTGTTTAACAAAACTTTAATGGTGTAGTCAAACCTGTCCTAGCACCTGTATTCAGCAGTCACCTGCCATAAAGGGACATACCCTAGTTTTTAAACACTAAGACATAGTTTTGACTATTAGAGGCGTTTTTTGATAACTGAAATCATACTTTAATTAAATTTTATTGTTTAAAGTATCCATTTCCGTACATTCGAAGTGTTTTGGGTCATCCTGATGTTTTTTAATATCACAAAATGCATTTCTCATATTTTTAAAAAGGCACTTAACAGTTATGTAGTCGAGGTTTATTCTATTTTAGAGGGTATTTCACCATTTCAAAGTCAAAGACTCATGTTTCACTCAATTGTAACTTTATCAAAATGTGTTACAGGTTTGTAAATTATACTAAACATAATGTTAATTTTCATGAACTGAAACTAGGGTATGTCCCTTTAAGCCGCCACATTTTCCCCTCCCAAATGATTTATGATGTAAATGCACCTGTAATAAGCAGTTACCTGTCTAACATGGCAGATCCCAAATCACTCCACATGTTTACTTTATTTATTTATTTTATTTTTTGTTTGTGTAAAGACGCACTCAACACATTATAATTACGGTTATATCGGCGTCGGACATGTGGTTATGTCGAGAGAAAAAAACCAGTGGTTAGCTGACGGGGATCGATCCTAGACCGACCGCGCATCAGGCGGGCACTGTACCATTGGGCTATGCTGCCCGCCTAAATGTTTACTATTATATAAAAGGGATATTTAACAACAGCGACAAGTTGCAGCAAATAACTGATCAGGAATACTAGTACTCATTCAGTCCCAACATCTCTATTGTGTATGACTATGTAGGTTCACTTAATATGACAATATACCGTATGAAGTAGAAATTAAATAATTAAATGGAAAGAGAAAACAAACTTGTTAATAACAGTTAATTTAATACATTCCAGTTGCAGTTTTTTTCTGAATGAGGCGACATCTCAAACATTTATTTATAGTAAACTGAAGCACACATCTATTAATTAGCAGTACAGATGCTAAAAGAAGAAACAACAACATGTTTTAAAGACTATATGTCACAACCTGTAATCAGTGGCCACCTGTCTTAAGTGGCTACTTTTATTTACTTCCTTGTGTGACCACTTAAGACAGGTTTGACTATACTTAGATATTACAAAACTATAGTATGTATTCATGTTTCTCTGGGACATATATATTTATGCTTCAGACAGATAAATGTAAGCATATATCTATTATATGGCTTGTCTTTAAGGAACCAAAATATTTATTACAAGATAAAAACTGCATCAAGTGATATTATTAATAATATTTATAGTTGCCTTTTTAAAATTTTGATAAATCCGAAAATTATAATGATTATATAATGCTCTATTTTTTTAATGTATTAACTGTATTTTATAAATACTTCCTGGGCCAGTGCTTATAAAACTTTTAGAGTCCAGGCTCAATCTCTAATGACGTCACACATACAATTTGTATGGCGTTGTCATTACATTAGTGTCTCAGACTCTAATAGAAAGAAAAAGAAAGAATGTTTCATTTAATGACACACTCAACACATTTTATTTACGGTTATATGATGTCAGACATATGGTTAAGGACCACACAGATTTTGAGAGAAACCTGCTGTCGTCACTTCATGGGCTACTCTTATGTCGATTAACAGCAAGGGATCTTTCATTTGCGCATCCCACAGGTAGGATAGCACAAACCATGGCCTTTGTTGAACCAGTTATGGATCACTGGTCGGTGCAAGTGGTTTACACCTACCCACTGAGCCTTTACGGATCACTCACTCAGGGTTTGGAGTCAGTATCTGGATTGAAAATCCCATGCCTCGACTGGGATTCGAACCTAGTACCTATCAGCCTCTAACAGAGTCTTGAGTCTAGACTCTAAACGTTTTATAAGTACCAGGCCTGGAATCTTGTGTGTAAATATATGTGACTGGATATATGTTAACAGTTTTGGCATTTGTCTAGTCAACACTGTGCTGATGCTCTGAACGAAGCCATTGATAACCAAGAGGAAGGTATTGTAATAAAGAATCCTGAGTCAGTGTATCGTCCTAACACACGGAAAGGGGGCTGGTTCAAGATCAAGCCTGAGTACATTGGTGGGCTGATGGATGAGCTTGATGTCTTGATAGTTGGAGGCTATTTTGGCGTGGGTCATCGAGGTGGAATGATGTCTCACTTCATGTGTGCAGTTGCTGTACCACCAGAAGATGGGGAAAAACCTAGCGTGTTTCATTCATTTTGCAAGGTAAGATAATGCACACCAGTAAATCAGATCAAATGAAAAGTTTTATAGGGGGGCAGGCTGGTCTTTGTCTGAGTTAAACGAATATGCTTGAATCTGGATAACAACATTTGTTCATATTAGCAATAGGCCTACAGGGCTCGAACTTAAGAATTTATCACCGACGGCACTTTTTATTAAAAAGTGCCGTGGGTGAAAGGGTCCACCGACGGCAATTTTGAATTTGCCGACGGCAGTTTTTATCCAAAACATCTTTTGAAGCAAATGGTCATTTTTCTGCATGTAGTCATGAGTATTCAATTTATATCAATAACTTTGAACATATATATATATAAAATTTGAAATTAGAAATAATATCCTGTTTTATTAAAAACAAAACAATTTTTGTCGGGACATCGTTGCACGGACGTTACCATGGTCACGTGGTTTTTGTAGGTCATATGGAAAGGAGCGACATTAGGTACTGTTCAGCAATAATTATGTACCGATGGGATAGTAAAGAAACTCCGAAAGACATCGTTTGCATTATACATA
>JAECMU010327146.1:0-10993 GCA_016106625.1 Dracogyra subfuscus
GCTTTTGTTGCAGTAAAAACTGCATTTTTACTTAATACCTGTAGGCCAGTGATATTGATATAATGACAGTTTACTTTTTGTGGCACTAAAGTTTAAAAAACCACATTTGTTATATAGTACAGGTGTGTTATTTTTCATGGACAGGTGTGTGTGAATCATTTTTTTTTAAATGTTTTTATTATAAGTTTCTTAACTGCAATTATGAAAATAATTAATGATCACCAATACAGGGTTTAATTTCTCAAACTGAAATTGACACCCATGGCTTTGACTTTGGGAATTTTAAAGTAAGTTAAAATTTAAAAGAGTAATTTTATACAATCATGTACTTGTACTTATTTAAATATTACTATATCTATTTTGAAATGTTACAGGGGAAGGAAGACATGTTTGTCAAGTGTTACGTAGCATTTGCAAAATATCTCTTCATATATTAATAGCAATTGGGAATTCATTACATTCAGATTGGGAAAGGTTTACTCCAAAATTGGGAATAAAAAACGACATAGCCTTGGGCAATGGCGCCGATTATCGGAGTCTAGAAACATAGGTGATAAAACCCTGCAATAGTTTTAACATCTTTAAAACCTTATTTACTAATTTATAAATTAAAACATTAACTGATGGTATTTGGTATCAAACAATATATAAATGTTATTAAGAGTATATTTACTGCATCATTTGTTACTGGACAGATATATGTTTCATTGGTGTGGATTATATATATATATATTATTTAAGAATGTTTTAAGACATTTTATCTTTCTTTTATTTTTTAAAATGAAAGAATCATCAGATGGTACTGGCCTATAAAATGTGAATGTATCTTATTACACTTTGGATCATACAAGTATATATCTATATTTTAAGTGAATCTTTTTCTTCTTTGATTTTGTGAAAGTATTGCATGATTACCAATGTAATAATCTGGGTAATGTGATGGCATTTTGGTGAAATTGTTTTAAAACATTTTCCAAATATAAATCATCTATTGCACAAACATCTTCAACAGGAAACTATATAGAGACCTTGCTCAGAAAATGTAAAGAACATTTTACAAATTAAACATTTCAGTGTACACTTGCCAGTGAAAGCCCTACCCAACTGGTATCCCATATTGTAAAGCTCATTCCATACTACTGTTGCTGCTAAACATCGCTTCATTCCCTGTGTTCTCTATCTAAACAGTGTAACTTTAAATTATTATGTTGTGTGCTTAGCTTCAGTTATATACTGAGCACTGTAATCTTCCACTTTTGAGATAACCAATGAAAACTGTATAATGTATGTTACCTTTTGTAAAATATATTAGCCTACAATATTTACTAGGAGCTGATTCATGTAGAAACAAAGCTGTCCATTGTGATTTTAATTCTTAGTTTTAAAATAGTTTATAGTATGTTTCTTCATTTATTTTTGTATGTAAAAAAAACCCCATGTAGAACATTTTATTAGATATTTTGGTTATTAAATTCTAATAACATAAAACTTGATTATAATAATAGAATTGTTATTATAACATAAATAAAAGACCTGCATTGAATTAAGTTTAAGCTAATATACAGTGTATATAAGATTATAATATATTAAAATGCTGAAAACGTAATTACTGTTTTGTGTTAATAATAGGTTATCAGTAAAACAAAACATTTAAAATGATTTTGCTTTTATAGTTATTAAATATGTTTGTTATGGATTATTGCATGATTGCTTTTAATTGGAAGATATGTTATAGATAAACTTATGTATAGAAAGGCATAGTTTAGTATATACAGTATAACCTGCATTTACTATTAATAAACAAACATTAATTATTCTCTTTAAGTGACTAGCTGTACTTGTTTAAGGTTTCGCAGTCTACGGAGAACATTTATTTGTATAAAGAAGCCATCAGTTAATTGTGTTTCTCTTACAGGAGCGACGACGTGAAGAAGATCAGAGAAAAGCCCGGGAAGTTCTTCTTCGCCGCCAGAACCAAGATGAAGATGATGAAGATGAAAGGTACTTCTTGAAATCAGTCAAATTCATCCAAATGGTTCATAATTTCTGAATTTGATTGCCACCATAACACTACTTGTCATTGTTCTTTGATGAAAAACTCACAGTAACTTGCAAGATTGAACAGTCAACCAGAATTTTGGATTGTCTGTTATTTCTTTTAGATTTATTGGGGTATGAAAAAGAGGCTTTTGCAAACTGATTCAGTGAAGCAGCGTATTCAAAACCCTAATGGTATATGTGCACGTAAAACTAGTTATCTACCTACCTAGTTATCTACCTACCTTCAGTGAAGCCAATCACACTAAAGTTGCCAGATGTAATTTTTACTTTCATTTGGATTTTTAAACTCATGATTACAACAGAAATTTAATTGTGCTTTTTATATACAAAACTTTCTACTAATTGTTACTTGTTTAAGTTATCCTATTAACTACAGCATCACTGTTTTTATGTTTTAATATAACAAAACTATTTTTCTTCATTTTTTCTTAATTCTTCATTATCATTCAATCATTTAAAAACAAAATTAGGTGTTTTTCGTTAACCTTTCTCATGCCCTTCCTGAAGACATTATGAAATATGTCTTTTGAATGTTAATATAAAAACTAATTTGGGATGTGAAGTTACGGATGTAATTTTTTCTCTCTCTTTTTCTCAGGACTGAAGAAAAGCAATTGGACAAAAATGTGGTGAAAAATCTCATTGTTGGTCGATCTCAAAGCATAAAGATGGTTGCCCGTCCTGACACCCAACGTGACGTCCGCAGAGCCATCAGCTTCAAGCAGAAAGGTGACCAGCCTCTGTCCCCAGTCACTCTGCAGAAAGCCATGGAGTTCAAACAGGCTGAACATCTCGACAGAGAGGAAGAAACTTCAGAGCAGAAAGTGACTGAGCCCGAGCCCGAGGAAGAGACTGAGGCACCATGTCTTCCCAATGCTCCCCCACCACTGGTGATGCAGCACTCGGAAGAACGTGTCGATGATGAGCAGCCTCTCCACTCACCAAACCTCACAAAGAAAGAAACTCTATCTATGTCTCCTCCTATTAGTCCAAAACAGAAAAGATTTGAATCGGTGAAAGATTCAGAAAAGAAATCTAAACGGACTGCAAGTTTTAACATTAGACGCAGAACAAGAAGTTTTAAGGACAAATACAAGATAAACACATCCGATTTGCCTCCTTCAGAAATGGAGGGTTTCTTGGAAAGGAAACAGGAACTTCAAACAGGTGGAAAAAAAGCAGCTATACGCAATTGGAAAAACTTCTTTACAGTGTTGTTTGGACAACTATTGTGTTTTTTCAAAGACAGAGAAGGTAAATGTAGATTATGTATTTCATAATAAATTTGCTAAAAAGCTAATTATAGGATTAGCTTATTCAGTTTGCTTTTTATTGATGATACAGTGAATTGGGTACACAAATGCCTATATTCTAAAAATAAAAATATAATTGTTTTCATACTAGTGAAACTAATGAATATTATTGTTATAGTTGTTATATAGGCTCTTGATATATACCTTGGATTGTGTTATGTACAGTTATAATGTTTACTGATCATTTTGTTATTTTAATAATTATGTAATTATAGTACTAGTTACATATTATTTTGATATATACTTATTGTAATAGTCATTCTGTTAAATTTATGTATGACTGTGTGTTTTTAAAAGAATGGTATATTCATTCGATCTTTATTAACCTTCATGTTTGTTGTTTTAGCACATGCAGAAAGCCAAGCTGCAGCACCCCCTCTTAATATTCATAAAGCCATTTGTGAAATTGCTACGGACTACACTAAAAAGAAAAATGTACTGCGTCTGCGCCTCCATGATGGAGCTGAGTTCTTGTTGGAAGCCAGCAGCACAGAAGAGATGAATGAATGGCTGAAGAAGATTGTGTACTATGCAGGTTAGTTATCTTAGTTAAAACAGTGATATTAAATTCTTAATGAATGTAGATGGCACAATGTTTTGATACTGACCTTTCACTTCTATCTTCTTTATAAAAGTATTTTCCTTGAATTTCATAAATTATAATTAGTATATACAATGACGACCATGCAAAAAATGTCAACTACTTTCACTTCTATCTTCTTTATAAAAGTATTTTCCTTGAATTTCATAGATTATAATTAGTATATACAACGACGACCATGCAAAAATGTATATACAAGGACGACCATGCAAAAATGTCAACTACTTTTCTAGTATGGTATCATAATTAATGGGAGCAAGATTAGCCTAATCCAAGAATAAAAGACTTGTTTTAATTGCATAATGGTTTTCAATGGTGATGGAGAAAAAAGATTAATATTTTGTTATTGAAAAGTTAATACTCCAAATTACACTGTACAATTGTACCTATAGGTTGTAGTTTCAACAGCAGGTAAGAATCCAGAGGATCATGTGCATGGTTTTGTCTTTTCATTTAGATGAATTGTCTTTTTCTTGTTTTCAACGTTGCAGAACATGAACCCATGCCAACAAAATGGGAATTTTATCATAGTAGCATTGATACTGAGGAGGGAGGCGACGAAGGTGACATTTGCTAGGCAGCAACTTTTATATTTGGGCATTTTGGAGCCACGTTTTGCTTTCTATGTTATTTGGGCACTAGTTGTAGGCACCTACTGTTTTCTCAAATTTGTTTCTTTTGTTTGTAACACACCACACACAATTTACACTTGTTATTTTTTATTTTTGTTTCCTCCACAACCATTGCACTCAAAACTTTCTATGCCCCCAATATGATTATTTAAAAAAAAAATGAATTATTAAAATTTGGCATTTATGGGTTATTGGTGTTTTTTTAAATATTGGTCTGTCAGCTATAACCTCCAAGTTGGTTTTTCAAAATGTCTGTCATTGCCTAGTATTTTACTAAAGGTCATTGTTGTTTATTTACTACTTTCAAAGTTGGTAACTGTAGATCAACATAAATTCTCGAATATATTTTCATAATTCTTATTGTTTTATATGTTTGTAATTTCCCCCAAAACAAAATTCCTCTGGTGAATTTGTATTACCATAAGAAGAAATTTTAACAATTACATGAACATTTTAATTAAGCATTTTATCCTATCATATCTTGTCTTATCCAGCAACTCTTTCTTTTTTTTGTGTGGGATGGGGACTGATTAACTGATGCAAGATTAAATATACATAAAATATTACCAATACTAATTAAAATAAAGGTTATAAAATGATGATCAAATACATGTTTTTAATTTGTGAAAAAGTTATTTTTAATGTGTGTTTTTTTTAATACTATACATTACTTCTCTGATTTAAAGTACCTTTGGTTTCCCATGTGTAGAATCTTTACTGTAAACTTAAGTGCATTGTGATTGACATGACACATTCTGAGGTCACATTTCTAGTTTGAGATTAGTTTTTCTATTGATTTAGTCATTTCTAGCTTTAAATTAATTTTCTTTGATAACCAGGTAAGTGTATTTTATTGCCCTTTTCCTTAATGTTTTTTTTAATTTCCATTTAGTTACCGGTACATGAATTGACCACTAATTAGATGATCTTTGGTTTTGATTCTCTCTTAAGCACCAGTTTGCCATTGCTTAATTGTGGCGTTTCGTTTCTGTTGTGTCTAAGCAGTCTGATCAATATTATGCCAAAAAGTCTTCATTTATGGGTTATCTCTCCAGCCATGACAGAAAAAACATGTATAATAAAAACATTTTTATATCCCCACACAAAATCACAAACCAGATGAACCGTATAGTTTTCTTTATACATTTTTGTACACTATAGCCATCAATATGCATGCATTTATTTAGGTTTTATGTTATTTATTTACTGGGTTTGGATTCTTTTTATTTTAAAAATAATATATTTTAAAGTTTTTATTGTTTTTGTAGAATTCACATATTTTCAAATATGTTTGACTTGTAAATGTTTTGGTTTTGTTCTTTTTCATTTACAAGCAGCAGTGTTTAGATTTTCTAGATATTTCAGTACATCTCTTTTTTTTCAAATTCTAAACTACAAGCCCAAAACAAGATCATTGGTGGGAGGAGCAGTTGTATGTATTGTGCCATAATTTTACATTAATATAACAAAAACCAATTTTTAAAAGTTTTGAGTAACTCTAAAATCTGTTTTGGTGCTTATACTGAATCTTTTTTAAAAAGACAAAAAAAGACATGTAGAGTACCGTACACGGAGGACAAAAACCTTGAGTAAACCCACTAAGTTGTTTTCTGTATTGACCAGTGTCCCACACTTACATTGTAATTAATAAAATGCATTACTATTTGCTGTTCTATCAGTGTGAAAGTGCATTTAGCCCTGGATTAATGTGTGTTATATGAACAATCATTCTAGCATGGCTGACATTTTGTACTAAACAAAGGCCATTAAAACGTTTTACAAATTGTTTGCCACCCACTATACAGACATAATGCTAGTAGGTTTAATTTCAAGATCCAAATTACAAGAATGTAGTAGTAGTAGTAGTAGTATACCTTCCCAGAGTAAGCAAAACTGATAAGCTTCTGACATTGGGCTATTGCTACAATACTAGGTATACTACAAACATTTTGCATTAACATATTATTTTCTTGTGCTCAGTAATGAATTAGCAATTATAGTTGACTATGTTAATAAAGGCATTCAAGTGAAGTTGTGATTACTGAATAACTTCAGCTGTAAAACTATTCTTGCTATTTGTGTGCTCAGCTTCGTTTCATTAAGTGTAGCTTTATAATGACAGTTCATCTTTTAAATATATTAGTTGTAGATGAAAGAATTGGTTTGGTCAGCAATTTGAAGTAAATAGTAATCTTTCTGCTGGAAACTTTTTGTGTGATATTTCTTAAGAAATTATGAATGTTTTCTAATAACATTTATAATTTATGGGAAAATTAGTATTCAAAAATAGCTTTACTTTGAGAGACATCTATATAGGCTTACCCATTGATTGACAGTTCATTCATTTATTGAATAAATACTCTTTAAGTATGGCTTTGAAAACAAGGTAAATACATATATTTTAATTGTTCATTTTATTTTATTAAGTACCAGATATTAAATACTTGTCATCCTTGATAGTACATATTCTTATAGCCATGATTTAAAATCATATGGTTTGAGACTAATGCTGCTGCTTAGTGTAATGTCCTTTTACAACTGTGAAGATCCAACAACATAATGTCATGTGGGTGTTGAACACTAATTCTGCAATGCTAATTTGTATTGTTCTTCAGCAGCAGCCAGTAAAATGTGATTGCTTTTTGTAGTACCATATCATCTAGCTCAAAGCAGGCTATTCGTTATTCAGAGGAGATTGTTCTAACAACTCGTTTGGTATTACATTAATGGATTTTACATGTGCACTTCGTATATGTAGTTAAATGTTAAATTTTGTTATATGCATTATATTTTAATTATTGGATATCTATTGAAATCATTATTGAAATTTTGGTAAATTAACATTAGGTAATACTATATATACCAGTAGTAGATATTTGTACGAAGTTAATGAAATTACTGTAAAGTGAAAAGTGTAAATCAATTTATATAAACATGCAGATTTGTAAATTTTTTATGGGGAGGTGTTTGCATGTTTAATTATGTGTGTGAAATCGAATACCTGTTTATTTCAGTTTCTGATCTTTTGAATGTATATTTGCTATGCTGTTTTGTTTTGTACAAACATTTATAAAGTATAATTATTCATATAGCTTTTGGTGATGCAGGATTACAGGCATGATATTTATGCATTCGTCATCTACAATTTACATAATTGTGTACTTGTCACCTGTAATGTCATGTAGGTCAATACTGCTAAATATAATATATGAAGAGTAAATATGGTTTATAATTAATTCTTTAAATATTAAAATTTTATAAAATAAACTTAAATATGAGTGTTTATAATGTGTTTATAAATATTGGCCTGTTTGATATTACAATGACATGTACTTTTAACATGTGTTTGATAATATGCATGAAAAATTCATAAAGTGAATAATGCAAATATATTCATAGTTGTACAACTTATTTTCTACTTTACTTTAATATGTATTAATTAATATTTTAAAATAGCTGTAATAAAAATAAATTTCAATTAAAGTTTTTAGGAATAGAAGGAACATTTTGGGTCAGATTTTTTAAATGCAGCATGTTTATATTTTAGTTTCACTAACATTATTTTGTTCTTTCTTTTCTCACCGACATGAAATCAATACATATACTTTATTTGTATACATTGTACCATCTTTGCAAGCCAAGTGTCTTATTCCGTGCTGACTCTGTATGTACCCTAGGCACAACTTTTCCAGTGTCAGAAGAAACATCCCTTATTGGCTATCAGTTTGAAAAATAATGGCTCTGCTGACTGTCCTTCTAAAATGCTCCAAATTATATAAATATTCGGCTGAGCAGTCAATTATTTTTATTATCCATTCCAAGTCAGGCCACCGATCTTATCGGAGGTTGGACTCAGGATGGGCGTGTTCGAAACCCTAGTGGTATATGGGCACGTTAAACTAGTTATCATCATCATCTGCTGACCAGTAGTTAACAACAAAGCAATAGGTCTAATTGCATAATATTTTGTTCAAACCCATTCAGATAACATTTGTAATAATCAAACAAAAAGAGTCCGGGAATACTTTTTCTTCAAATGAAAGTTTAGCAGTGTTATGGTAGGATAATGCAAAGTGATACCATTCTATTAATAACCTCATTTGAGTTTTGCAGTACTGTTTTGGTAAACATGTGGTAAATACTCACATATGGTCAATGTTGTTTACCATAGAAACCAAACTGTTACCAGTAACACAATTTGCCCATCTAAGTCTTACTGCATCCAGTGAAACTGTAGCATTTCCAACCTCAGAAAAGTAATGTCATAGACAAGCTTGGTTTGTGAAGATGTACATGTACTTAAATGACCAACCTGTTAAGCTATTTTTATAGATAGTGCTGACTTATTATTTATTTTTTAGGTCTGGATGAAATAACATTAAAAGTGATATTTAATTCAAACCTTTCAGAATTTGAGGACAGTTTTGATGGTTATACATGTACCTTTTTCCACATGAGCATGTTTTATAGTTTAATTACTAAACAATTTTAATTAACAATCGCCAAAACTTCTTTTGTTCATACTAACATCATAATTTCAAAGTAACGTGAACTTAAATTAGATGATTGAAATTTCATACAACTTGAGTGCATAAAGGCTTATAGTTATTTTACTTAATTTTCTAGGCTTGGAACCCTCGGATCAGTTCACTCCATATTGTGGGACTGACAGTCCCAATAGGGAACAAAGTCCTGCTCCAGCGAATAGGCAGGAGCCCCGTGCTGATCGCTCAATGGCTGAGGGTGCAGCCCACCAACAGCAGATTCCTGCTGGTCAGCAGTCCCAGTCCCATCGAGTCACCGAGGCAGGAGACATGGATCAAGGAATTAACAATGAGCAAGGTCACATACGCACTAATAGTGGTGCCAGCCATGGTTCATACCAAGGTGTTGATCATACCCGTTCAGCCAGTGCAGTCAGCAATCCTTCCAGTCATTCAGGTATCTTACATATTATGACTTAGCTGTAATACGAAATCAACAAGCCATATCATAAATGTTTTTTTTGGATAATATGATGAAAACCAGTATTATAGCCCATGAGGAACTTAATCTTATTTCTTATTGCTAATTGTATTAACTACATAAAATTATAGTTATTTTTCAAGAAGCATATGACACAGGATAGAGGTCAGGTCAGGTCATAGGGTTTAACGTGCACATTCAGAACAAGCTGTTGTAGCACATGCCAGGATAGAAAATTGCTGAAAAAAGTTAACATCCAACTTCATTGTTTTTCTATTATAACAATGTACATTTGGATTAGAATATAACTTTTTGTCATTCATATTGTTTTCTGTTAGAGTCAAGACTATGCTAAGTAGTCACTCAAAGAATTAATAATTATAAAAAAGTCATCATGGGAGTGAATTTGAGGGATGGCACATTAAAAAGTAGCTGTTTAATATAGGTCGAAATACACTAAAGTAGATTATTAATTAGCTACAGGAAGCAGGTGTTACCATTTCTTTGATCACTGATATGAAATTGAAATGGATTTTGAAAACATTTCAGATGACGATGTTGATGCTGGTTTTGGGTCAGGTGGAGTGCACATGTCCATGGAAGGAAAATTTGAAACAACTGAGCATGGCCAATTTCAAGGTTGGTTTGGGGGTTTTATGCACTCATTTATGATGGGTGTGTATTGTGATATGGCATTGTCCGTCCATCTGTCTGTTAACATTTTCTTGCCCGGACTTTATCTTGTTTACCGATGCATACAGGATTATCAAACCTCACATGTAGGAACATCTTGTGATGGGTGTGTGTCACTGAACTACTTTTCACGGTCTACTGCACATAATGGTAGATCCTTGTCCAGATCATATCTTTCATACAGATACATACAGCACCATCAAACCACATGTAGAAAGAACTTGGGATGGTGGCTGTTCCAAAACAAACTGTTCATCCAAACATTTCACATAATTAGAATTAAATGACACCCGTAACATATTCATATAAATATTGTTTTCCATCAAATGTCTGATGGGCTATCATGTACCTCAACGGTACTCTTGGTTTTTTTTTAATAGTACCATAACTAAGACATTTCCAGTTCACCATAACAATAAATATGTTACATAACTTTTTACAGATGTTTCAAGTCAAAAGTATTCTAGCGATTCAAAATGGTTGCAGTGGTAATTCATTAGCAGGGACATTTTGTGCTTGTTAAAAGCATTGGTGAATATATTGTCAATATATTTTTAATTTTCAACACTGCTTTAAAATAGGTAAATGTATGTTCCATTCAAGTATCCAGGCAGTGTTATTTCTCATGCTATTTTAGAATCAGGTTAGACATGTAGGTTGTAACCTGACTGGCAGACTTATTGGCTAAATCTAAACAGATTTGGACAAAACATTAGGGAGATATTATT
>JAECMU010327560.1:0-10045 GCA_016106625.1 Dracogyra subfuscus
GTCCGGTGTTTAGAACGTCGCCATGCGTGTCTGCTGAAATTTGCAGCTAACATGCGTTCGGTAGTACAAAATGGCGAGCATTGTTCGAACTGGCTAGTAAGCATTTGACGATATGCGTTAATGACGACAACTCGAGAGTGAATTTAAAGTGCAGTTATGCTTGTATTTGAACTTAGAACATGACTGTATACGACTGAAACCAGACCTAGCAGCTTGAAATAATGTTTGTATTTCTTTGATCATGCAGTCGAATGCATTGATTTTGAGAACATACTTTGTATAACACAAATAAGTTGGATTAATAACATGAAATTCCGTATTCTCTTGGTTGTGTGTACACCAAATCACCGCTTTAAGTTAGTACATTAATAGTTGTAGATGCATACTTGGCCTACTAGCAGTAAAAAAACAAAAACGTTTATTACCATGACAAGCGAATGTAGTGGAATCTTAAAAAAAGAAAAATGTTTTATTTAACGACGCACTCGACACATTTAATTACGGTTATATGGCGTCAGACATGGTTATGGACCACACAGATTTTGAGAGGAAACCTGCTGTCGCCACTTCATGGGCTACTCTTTCCGATTGGCAGCAAGGGATCTTTTATTTGCGCTTTCCAGAAACAGGATAGCACAAACCATGGCCTTTGTTGAACTCTGAACCCAGTACCTACCAGCCTGTAGACCATTTTCCGATTGTTATTCTCTCCGTCTTAACTTGTGGACCATGACCGGTATACCAAAGGACGTGGTATGTGTTATTCTGTCAGTTTAAGACTACTTTATCGGAATTAACAAACGTTTGACATCCAATAGACCAGGTTTAATAAATTGATGAGTTTTAGTGGTGTCGTTAAACAAAGCTAACTTTAACTGTTTAAAAGTTGCATTGATGTTTTATTGACTGGTTATCTATACTTGAGTTATAGCCAAGCGCACTTGTTACACTACACTTTTTTTTATACCTGTGAGTTGTCTATTTCTCTTCGTTCTTTTTTGAAAAAGTCCATTATACAGACGAAACTTCGAGCTTTAAAAATTTTTTAACTTTGTGTTGTGGTTTTTTTTAAAGTGGATGGTTTTAGACAAAGTATTGGTTTTAATTAAAGTTGCATAATACAAATTAAATGTCGTTAACACTGCATATTAACGTGGCTGTATCCAACTGAGGTTCATGTTTGTCTTTTCCAAGCATAATCTCCAACTTGGCCAATGACTCGGCCGAATGTTTATATAATTTGGAGCATTTTTAAAGGACAGTCCAAAAATAGAGAGAAAGAAGAGTATAGGAAGAAAGAAAGAAATGTTTTATTTAACGACGCACTCAACACATTTTATTTACGGTTATATGGCTTCAGACATATGGTTCAGGACCACACAGATATTGAGAGAGGAAACCCGCTGTCACCACTTCATGGGCTACTCTTTCCGATTAGCAGCAAGGGATCTTTTATATGCACCATCCCACAGACAGGATAATACATACCACGGTCTTTGATATACCAGTCGTGGTGCACGGGCTGTGACGAGAAATAGCCCAATGGGCCCACCGACGGGAATCGATCCCAGACAGACCGCACATCGAGCGAGCGCTGTACCACTGAGCTACGTCCCGCCCCGTTCCAGCAAAGATATGTATTGTAAATAAAACCAAGAAAGAAATGTTTTATTTAACCATGCACTCCACACATTTTGTTTACGGTTGTATGGTGTCAAACATATGGTTAAGGACCACACATATTGAGAGAGGAAACTCGCTGTCACCACTGTATGGGCTACTCTCTTCGATTAGTAGCAAGGGATCTTTTATATCTACATACCACAGCCTTTGTGGTGCACTGGCCGAAACAAGAAATAGCCCAATGGGTCTACAGACGGAAATCGATCCAAAACCGACCGCATTTTAGTTTTCATACATTATTTTTCTAATCCTATTAGATAAAATATGAAACAAATAAAATAATTAAATGAATAAATTATCCTTAATATATACCGTTTTAATAGAAAAATAAGCAAACTTGTAAATATACGAGCTATTTAATTTCAACTTGTCCCAATTTACCATAAAACTGTTCGCCAATCTGTCAAATGTTTAAAATGGACGTCATTCCACACAGGTAAAATACATCGTGTGCGTTTTGTGGGTGGCCCCGTCAGCTAACCACTAGGTTTTTTTCCCGACATAACCATATGTCCGACGCCGATATAACCGTAATTCTAATCTCCATTCCTGAAAAATAACTGAGACGAGGGCCGCTATGGCAAAGTCCAATTTTGTTTCCTTCAAAAATAGAGTAACCCATCTGTATCGCAAAATATTTGACAAAATGGTCAATCATATAATTTCTAATTTCTTTGGGCCGAGTTACATTTAAAAACAAAATTAAAAAAATAATAAATAATAATAGTTGCTTCAAGTGATAGCATCAAGCACACACAAGACACGCACACAATATATATATATAGGGAATAAGATACCGGCTTTTATTCTGCGAAGGTTAGAATGGCGAATGCAGCGAGGCTTTGCCGACCTGAGCAGGATAAAGCCGATATCTTAAGACAGTAACCAGTTATTTCTTTTATCCTGCAATCCTACAGGAATAGTCGGAAAATAATTATTTATTCCATTTTTGTGTACGTGAATCGAATATCGTCAACCTAGCAAGGCTTTTCTAGCTACATTCTGTCATATTAAAAAAGTGTTTCTAAACTCCAAGTCATAAACAAATAATCAAGTTTTATATTGTTGTCGCAAAACTAAAATGTATTTCCATTTACTGTACTAAAACAAATGATTTAAAGAGTACTTATACTTATGTTTATTGAAAATCTAGTCTGAAATACTAGAGTCGAGTCGGGCGTATTTCACGTGACCTATATTTTTTTATCACCGACCAAAAATATAGAATTTATCTAGTCATCATATCTTGACAATGAAAACAGTGATTGCAGGATATATACATGTATATATATATATATATATGTATACAGCATAGCTGTTAATGGAGACCAGGAGGTATGACAAAGTGCATATCATGTCTGAATGGAATATTTTAAGTACCAATGGCCACTGGTCTATTTAACATCCTCACTGAATCTCGTTTTCATGATTCCCTAAGTTTTTATTATTTCCTCGACATTCCTCCCATTATGAGAGAGAAAAAACACCTACGTCCATGAAATTTTAAGGGCCATAACTTTGAAATTTTTTAAATTGTCATAAATGTTAAATATAATCTGCAACAGTACATGATAAGCAATAAAATGTTTTATTTAACGAAACACTCAACACATTTTATTTATGGTTATGGGCCACATATATCGAGAGCAGAAACTTGCTGTCACAGCTTCATGGGCTACTATTTTTCCATTTGCAGCATGGGATCTTTTATATGCGCCATTCCACAGACAGGATAGCATACACCACAACCTTTGTTACACCAGTTGTGGAGCATTGGCTGGAATGAGAAATAGCCCAATGGATCTACCGATTCATCTCGGTATCTTCAGAAATTGCAAAAAATAATCATATCCTAAATTCTGGGGCCAGAAGTGTTAAAAATTGCTCCCATCAAAGTTCAAGGACGGATAAACCTAGAACCATTGTTAACTGTACTACTGATGATCCATCTGAAGCTGGTCTATCCATCAACTTGTTTACTGTACTACAGAAATAAACATCCTGATATCCAGATATGGCAAATGTGCTTTGATCAAGAATGTTTAAACCCCACATGCTATTTTCTTGTGAAGGTTAATTACAAAAAACAAAAACAATGAACTGTAAACATCATAATTTATTAATTTGTACTGATCTTCCATAAAATAAAGCAATTACAATTGAGCACTAATTGGTTTGAATTACAAGTTTTGCTATAATAAAGTGTTGTAAACAAAAATTAGTTTATCATGATCAATGTTTGACAATTTGTTCAGTTAAAAATATATAAAATAAATAGTGAAAAATTTGAAGCTAAGTAAATTATTAAATCATTTAAGTAAAAACAAATTTTATAGCTTTTAATACAAAACCTTAAATTGGTGTACGAGGAAACCCATCTTAGACGTGTGAATGTTTCATAATCAATAAGCTAAGTATGGTGATGGATCATTGATGCCTTCAAAGTTTGTAAAGCATGTAAAATTGTATTAATACTACATGTGTATTGCAATTAGCTGTTGTTTCCTTGATAATAAACTTGATTCAGAGCCAGTTTGAGGATCTGCAGGGCCTGTAGCACAGATAACAGTGGGTTCCCCTTCCCAGGATATATATTTTGCAACATGCTTCGGGAGAGGAGGAAAATAAATGTACACATCACTGCGGGGCCTGTAGCACATGCTACTAGGTTAAATCATCTCAGACTTGATTGTAGCTATGATACGCCATCTTTCCCAATCAGTGAATATTGATATTTAGTTTGATTTGTCTAAATGAAGATTTTAGAAGGAAGAAATGTTTTACTCAACTTTTATTTAGTTATGTATATGGTTAAGGACCATAAAGATAATAAGAGAAGAAACTCGCTGCCACCACTCCACAGGCTAAGCTTTTTAATTAGCAGCAAGAGATCTTTTACATGCACCATCCCTCAGAAAGGATAGAACATACTATGACCTTTGTTACACTGGGTTGTGGAACACTGGCTAGAATAAGAAAGGGAAGAGTCAAAAGTTAAAATAACAAATACCCTGCTTCCTATAGAATTAAGTACAAACATCCAGCTTAAGTTCAAGTGACTTAACTTCATTTGTTCATTTTCTAATAACCAGTAAATATTGCCTTTAGGATAGACAATTGTATTTGCAGCAACCATACCATATAATTTCATTTAAGTACATACATTTTCCCAATTATTTCTATTTCGACTCTCCTTAAGAAAACATGCGATTTACAATCCTACAGATAATATATGGAAAGACAGAGATCTAAACTGTTGCTCTAAAAAGATAGCTGGGAAATTCTTTTTTGTTTTCTTTCTTTTTTCTCAATATCTCCAGTAACAATATAAAAAGACAATAAGCATTATTTGCATTTTAAAAATTCCCACAATCCATCCTACCATAAAATAGCTTGTGCTCCAGTCACTAGGTAATTTCTCATGTATAGGCTAAAATAAAAATAAACATATTTTAGAAGGATTCTATTATGTTCATTGTGAAAACTACAATAAAATAGCATTTATGAGCAAGACTAAATTATTGTAACGAGTATCCAAACAGGAAACACTGGTAAGTATCCAGTTGTTAAATGCTTTATTAATTATGAATAACTATGAAACCAAAGAAAATTGTAAATATGATATGAAAGACTACAGTACGCATCTGTACCTCATATATTTTAAATGCATAGTTCCGTGTACACATAGATCTAGATAATTTACACACTAATTGCTGATTTACAGAGAAATTAGTAATATATACAATATGTTATTATATGTCATGGTATATCAAACATATATATATATATTATTAACAATGTTAACTGATGAACACAAAATACCCTTCAATTTCAGTACATGTATTATATATTAAATAATTTCTCAAAATCATGAAAATATTATGTTTACCTCAGAATTACATATGGATACATAGCTATGAATATGTACTGTTTTCATGCACTGGAATAATAATCTTAATTAACTACTAATCTATGCCATGTTAGTGAAACTGCAGGTAACAATCTAACTAATGAGTTTATATAATTAGAGAATTATAAAGGTAAAATTCCCAAGGAGTGAACCATAGAAAAAATATTCCCAATAGCTGGTTTTGGAGTTGGGGATTTGTGTTTCGTTTTTTAAATAATGAATTCCATTATTTCAGACTAGGAAATAATGAAAGCAATTTATTTAACTTATATGTCCTAGTTTAATACCAAAACAATTATTTTTCAAAAATCATTTTTGACACTCATGATTATTTTAATTATTTATATTTCTGCTGCTTAACTGATTTATATCGGTGTTAAATAACACCATTTTGTTCCACTTTAATACTCAATTATTTCAACTTCTTGTACACTGGTAGGCATTTACTAACTAAGACTACATTTTGTGCCTGGACTGTTGCTTTTGTACATGTATATGCAGGTACATTATTTAAAATATAGTAATATAATGGCATTCAAGCTATTTCAATATTGAAAAACTGAACATTATAATACAATAAAGCCAAGATTAAACTGTTAAGTTTAAATATACAACAACAAAAAAATTAAGCAAAGCTACAACAATCCTCAAACCAATATCTATGTTGGGATAATTGCAAAGATAAAATCATCACTTTAAAATAAAATAATACTCAAGGGACTATCCTGTGTTTGTTGAGATTGTAACAATTCCAACTAACATATCATTTTTAACAACTGAAACTACATGTTTTCGTTACTCATAAGATTAATATAAATGTCTGTGGATACAAGGTGTTTCTGCTCATTCTGATAAATGTAGTAGTGCAAACTGAATTTTATTTTCCAACTAGATGTTACCCAAGCTAAGCATGGGAAAGTTTAAAATAGGACATGGTGACCTCACATTGGGCATCCCTCTCAAAATACGACCTTCCTGTTGATAGGCTTTCTACATTAGCTTAGACTATACATGTATACATGGCAGTCGTGTATATAGCCACTGCTATGACAAAGATCATAACATCCATTGCAGTTGCATTTAGGAATTAATCTTTGTACACAATACTAAGCACAATTTGTGTATGGTAGATGAGCAAAAACACTGTGTTATTGTTATTTATAGTCTGTTCCACAGGGAACAACTTTTTTTACGCTATGGAATTTACCATATTTATTTTTGAGCCAGTTTTCTAAATTGCACACAAAAATAGTACTTTTTGGTTATTTCCAAAACATTTTTACTTTTCTTCTTACATCAAACAAAACTGAAATTATTTACGAAAACATTTTCCTAGATGGGTGTATAGATGTATTCTGAACAATTGTTTTTATTTAATATGTAATTAATAATTAAAAAGACTGTCGGAACCATTTTAACAATAGTGGCAAACCCAGGACAGTTTCTATAATATTTTATTGAATTTATTGGCACAAATTAATTATTAATGTAACAGGTAATGTTGATAGGATTAAAAATCTTATTAAAGAACAAAGAAATCCTTTGTATTTCAATACTGCAATATATGTTAAGTATGCCAATTAATGAATTATTAAACACTTTCAAATCTTTCTCAAATTAATCAAGCAATATATCATTCAAAACCTAATTTTAAAAAGTGATACAAATATTATACTTCAAAGGAAAGGATTGTTTAACAACATTCCAGCACATTTTTATTGTATATATTACAATATAATTATATTAATGATTAGCATTAAAAAATTAATAATAATAAAAAAACTAATCAAGGAAATAAAAACAAAGACTATGACCTTATTCACCTACCTATGCAGGATTTACAAATGACCCATAAAATTAGCAGTTTGGCCAGATATTCTGCATCCAGATTCAACACTCAGTTGAACAATCACTATCAAGCCTTTGTAAAGAAGTGGATTTATTTTATTTTCAAATTATATCTTTGGCAATTAATAATGAAATAAATTTACTAAATTCCATTTTAATTAGCATTTGGCGAACAACAATTAACTTAAACCCTGCCTAACATAAACAATTATACAGTGCCCTGATTTGTCAATTGTCAATTCTTGACAATTTTAATCTGTGGGCTAAGATAAAGCATTATTGAGTCGACATCCTGACTCGTGAACATTTGATACAGTATAGTCATACTTTTCTGAAACATTAAATAACAGTTGCTAATAAATTTTTAATTGGGTAGCAGCCATTTCTAATTACACATTTTAAAAGCACTGACATACGGTTATGATATATTAGTTATTGTATTAAAAAGCTGAAAATCATCTATACCACTATTTAATGTACCTTTAAAATATTCAGTGTAACGAAGTCTGTGATTAAACACTTTTTCTGAAATCATCTTTGGTCAGATGCTGCTTGAAGGAGTCTCTTTCCTCTTTTTCTAAGCAGCTACATCCGACTACACTGATTAAACTAATCTGAACTTTTTCAGATAAAATGTCCGACATATATACATGTATGAGTATTAAGCAGCCATATAAATACGTAATTACACTGACTATGTACATATTCATAAATCATTTTTAAAAATTCAATGGTCAATATGGCAAGCCTGATATTTTCTCTGGATAATAAATAAGTTTAAAGCTCGAGTCCACAGTTAAAAGTAGATCAAACTTAAAGGATGAATAAATAACTTAAAAATTAGATAAATAATAGAAATTAAGTGATATTTAACATTATACCCATAAATAATTTGCCATTAATTGTTGTATCTAAACTTCTGCTGTCCTTCGTAGAACATTTATACAGAAAAACAAGTTACTATGATTTTAGATCTTATTTACTTAATGTACACATTTTATTTCAATTTATTTTCATGCTCATATCCAATTAAGGTTCAAGCACTCTGTCTTGGGCACACACCTCAACTATCTGGGTCAGTGGTTAGTGAGATAGACGAGGATATAGTGGCCTTACCCACCGAGTCTTTAAAACTTGCTCTGGATGGGAACCGGTACCGGGCTGTACCTACCAGTCTTGTGTCCGATGACTTAACCATGACACCATCGAGGCCAGTGCACAATTTTAATGGATATAGAAAACATATAAATCATCTCTCTTTTTAGATAAGGCAATATAAAAATGTTAAAATAATATTTTAAAATATTTAAATATATGTACATGTATGTACAATAAAAGATTAATAATTAGGTAAGAATTTTTACAAAGTGGGATTTAAAACTAACATAGTCTTTCAGTTAGGGTGCCGAATATCGTTAGCAAGTAACATAGTTGATAAAATGAGGCAGTGACCAGTATGCTTTATCTCTTTTGCTGGGCATTTATTTTAACAGCATATAATCACTAATGATCAGTCAATAATGAATGTTCTAACATTTCACGTAATATAAAATTGATGACCCTGTTTAATGTTGATGAAGGTGTTTCTTGCTTTATTCAGTTTAAAAACTTTTATATATGGCGGTAATGTCAATATATGTGGACTCAAGCTTTAGGGAAAATGATATAATATATTTCTAAAACTATAAACCGACTAAAAACATAAAACTGAGATCAAAGAAAATTAGACTTAATGGGTTAAAACAATTTTCACAATCAGCATTAAAACTTCTTTAAACAAAAAATTCAAATCTCAATCTCAAGTTTGTGATTGTAAGTACATCTGACATGATGATGTTTTAAGGTTTCGTAATTTTCCTCATTTTCAAGCCAAAGCCCTGAAAAAAAACAAAAAAACATAATATTTTAATTAACATTTTTAGACACCTGTACATAAAATTTATTTGCTCCATCCTACTTGCTAATAGAAAGGAAGAAATGCTTTATTTAATGACGCACTCAACACCTTTTATTACAGAAAAAAGAAAAGAAAAAAGAAGAAAAAAAGGAGATTTGTTAAAAAAATATATTTTTTTAAAATATTCATTGAGATGAATATATTGGCATGCTACAGATGCAATTATAAATGTGTTTTATTGATCTAGGACATACTTTATTAGAAATGGAGCTAACAGAGGAAAAGTAATACAGCAAGACAACAAAAGGTATACTGGAGACATGATTAGAATTTACCAAGCTTAATTTTCTAAATTACGAATAGGCCTGTTAGTAAGCACAAAGAAAATGCATTCAAATTATATCAATTAAAGGGGCACTGTCTGGAACATTTTTATTATTTAATCATATAGAACAAAAACTCCCATTACATTTGGTGCATATATAGCGCTGCATTCATCTTTGGTTTCACTACGCTGGCTTATCCAGGTCAAACACATAGTCATTATTTTGAAAGTGGAACACTTTTGTCGGGCTCGTACCGCTTTCGGTTTTCATTGGCTTATCACAAGTGTGGAACTCTCCAACCAATGTAGTGGGTTTCCAAGGCATGTGTGCAGGGATTTCAGCGGGGTTGGGGTTATAGACTGTGTTGAGCGAAGTTTATAT
>JAECMU010328029.1:0-10582 GCA_016106625.1 Dracogyra subfuscus
GGTATAATGGGTCGTAATAAAAACAACATTCTCCAAAACATCTACGAAGAGATGGTGAAAGGTACGTTCAATGACCTTGACATTGTCTGTGAGAATGGGACAACAAGCGCAAACCGTTTGGTCCTGGCCGCGATGTCATCTTACTTCCGGGCAATTTTAACATCAGACATGACAGAGAGTCGGACGGGCGTCTTAAATATGCCCACTGTATCGGTGTCTGTGTTTAAGGATGTTCTCAAGATGTCTTTGTGTTCAGTGGATCTTGTAAACGAAGAGAACTGCATGAACATTTTAGACGCAAGTGAGATGATGCAGCTTGATGACGTCAAAGATCTGTGTCATCGGTATCTTAAGGAAGGTCTCGTGCTCAAGACTGATAACTGTCTACAATGGTGGAGACTTATGAATCGCTACAATGTTTCTGATTTGTCCAACAGAGCAGTCTCTTATCTGACAGAAAACTTGACTGACTTTGTTGAACCAGAAAATATTGGTCATTTGTCAAAGACAGAACTCTTAGAAATATTGTGTAAAGATGACTTGAAATGCACAGAAGACGTAATTATGAAAGGTGTCATGAAGTGGCTTGCAACAAATAACCCGGACGCAGACGATGTACACAGTATCTTTGAAAATATTAGGATCGAACTTATTGATTTAAAACTCCTCGTTAAGAATGTAGTATTTTCAAAATTCATTCTAGAAAACAGTTCGGTTCAGCAAATGATTACAGATGCAACACAGTTACAAGATCTGATAACAAGTTCTAAGAGCAGATTTCATTATAGACGTGGAAATTTGTTTGTGTTGCACTGCAATAAATCGTCACTTCTGTCTTGTTTTACATCAGAAGGGACATGGGAAGACGTTCCACCTGCTCCAGTAGATCCTGGATTTAGGTATTCAGCAGCAAGTCTAGGTAACAAGATCTACATCACCGGTGGTAAGATTAGAAGAAAATGTACACTTATCTACGACATCTGTATGAGAGAATGGGAAATGGGTCCAGATCTCGAAGAAAAACGTTTTTATCACTGCATGACCACAGCTAATTCTACAGTGTATACAATTGCTGGCGAGAACAGCAACACGATTGAAGAGATGAACGAGAATGGCACACGCTGGCAGGTTGTTGGAGACTTGAAAATAAAAAGAGAGCTTGGATTCGCTTGTACAGTTGCAAGAAACATTTTGGTGATGGGCGGAGGGAGTGGATACAGTGGATTAGATCTTATCCAGTGTTTCAATACAGAATCTCGCTGTGTCTCTGACCTTAGCTTCCATTTACCATACAGATCAGAAATTCTCAGAGGTTCTCTCCACTTACCGGATTTATATCTGCTGGACTGTAATGGAAATGTGATGCACGTGCAGGTCATTGACAATGATGGTGACATCAAGATCCAGTGCAGGTCAACAGCGAAATGGGAATCGTTTAGATATCGTTTTGGGATAGTATGGCAGGACGGAAGTCTATTGTCCTTCAGTGATGTGGATACTAACTGTAAAATTAGAAAATACAACCTGACTGAAGGAAAAGAAGAAAATGTAACTTTCCCAGAATCATCGAGAAGTGGTACTGTGTTTGGTGTTCTGCCCGTGTATCATAAAACATGATAATTATATTTTAGGTGAGGTTGTTCTGGGGCATAACTTCATTTGTTGATTTAATATGATTAATCAATTTTAAAACATCAAAAAATCATTAGGTTCTTTACGTTCCAAGGGACATACCCAAGTTTCAACCCGTGAAAATTAGCAATACATTTAGTTAATCTACAAACCTGCAACGCATTTGGATAAAGTTACAACTGAGTGAAACATGAGTCTGTGACTTTGAAATGGTGAAATACTTTCTAAAAATATACTCCATAACTAACATGTGAAATGCATTTTGTGATATTAAAAATACCAGGATGACAAAAAACACTTAGAATGTACGGAAATTGATAATCTAAACAATAAAATCTTAAGTAAAGTATTATTTAAGTTATAAAAAAATGGTCTGAACCTGCATTAGCGGCGAAAATATTTCACCCATCCACACATTTTTTTTTTCTTCAAATTCTTCCCACCATATATAATTGTACAGCGATTTAGTTCCAGATATACCCCTTTGTTTTCTGCAGTGCCGCCATTGTTGTGTCACGTGACCGGAAAGTTTGGCGATTTGATTCGACTCAACAAATAATACATTATTTTGATGTTATCATATGATGTTATTGTCGTAAACAAATATACGTTTACTAATACTCAGCATTATGTTAATCCTTTTCTTAATTTGGTAAATGTCAACAGCTGTTCGGTTCCGGCACTTGTATAATTTGCATTCGTTAGTTCAGCTCAATCGTTACTCGATAACAAGGCGACTTCTCATTGGCTGTAGCCTACGAAAGCAGAATGTACTACAGTATCGAAGTTGTTGCAGTATTATCAAAAATCAAGGTGTCTGAGTAGTTCCTACCGTTAACTGGTCATGATTGTTGTTCACAAGAAGTGTGTACCAAGTGGCAGACATTAATGGATTTAGTGAAGCCGGTATGCTTTGGCAAATCGCGACCTTTGTTTACCGAAATTGTTTTGTTTGCGGTTCGCGATGTAATCCCAATGCAAGCACCGTACCAACGGATTAGCGGTAACATAAAACTAATAATGTTACTTAAGTAAGACATCCCAATTAAATAAAAGTAAATTTCAGTTTTGTTTTATTTATTTATGAACAAACTATCAAACAAAATGCCACCGAAAAATCGTCCTGCTTTAACTTTAGAACAACGAGTAGAAGTTATCAGGATGTCCGAGAAAGAACGTTTAAGTGCTAGAAAGAGTGGGTCGTACTCAAATTGCCGGCAATTTTGTTTAATAAATACAATTACATGTACTTTTATTGCTTTATGTTGTTTTTCTGTTCTTGAAGGTATTGGAATTAACAAAGGAACTCAGACTGTTACAACAGTTAATAATAAGATTTTATAGAGAAATAAATTAGGGTTTCGATTGATTATTTTGAGACCTATATATAAAGGCAACCTGTCCTTAACGGCCACTTTCTGTTGGTCCCTTGAGTGGTTGTTATATACAAGTTCGACTGTATATATATTGTGAAATATTGTGAAGCTAGTTTTGTTGTAAATATTGAGAGCCTAGAATACAGCACTCATTGTTTTTAGACACCCTTACGGTTACTATTTCTCAAAGATCGTTTAGAAAGATACCTAATGACTGAAAACGTATTCCATGTATGATTAGAGATGACGTGAAACGTCATTCTTTGCTCTCTTATCTCCCACCCCCACCCTGGAGGAAAGTATAAAGTCGTTAGGGGCGTTCGTTGTATGATGTATGGTACTATGTGTTACAACGTGTATATATTAAGGGTCTAACGTGTAATGTTTATAAAATGTGTGTCATCACATATGATGTTACCATGTGTTACACCGTGTATATATTAAGAATCTCTCGTATAATGTGTATAAAGTATGTGTCATCATATATGATGTTACCATGTGTTACACCGTGTATATATTAAGGGTCTCACGTGTAATGTTTATAAAGTGTCTTTCATCATATATGACGTTACCATGTGTTACACTATGTTTATATTAAGGGTCTCACGAGTAATGTTTATAACGTGTCTGTCATCGTATATGATGTTACCATGTGTTACACCGTGTATATATTAAGTGTCTCACGTGTAATGTTTATAAAGTGTGTTTCATTATATATGATGTTACCATGTGTTACATTGGGTATATGTGAAGGGACTCACATGTAATGTTTATACAATGTGTTTCAGTATATATGATGTCACCATGTGTTACATCGAGTATATATTTTGAATATGTTTGTATAAACACCTAAAATAAACTAGTCTCTGTATACACTTAATTGTGTTATCGTTCTTGTACATACTCTCACTAGCTACTAACAATTAACCATTAAAGAAAATAGAGTCAACTGAGATCACCGCTGTGTACCCAAGAGTGCGTGTCTGAACCTCAAGTAAATAAAAGTACGAACACCAGTTGACATTAAATAAAATAGGTGTTTTCTCCCTATGTATTGTCAGTTCTATCTAGTGTGTATTATGATGTTAGCTACATGCTGAAATGGTCAAAGTGACCAATAGTTGTTTGTATTTTTATTCGAGTTTTAGGTTACCCCTATACAATTTTTTTTATAATTGAACCAACAGAGTAGACTACTTTAAATGTTTCAAAGTGTCATCGGCAGACGTAACCACAAGAAGTAATGACGTCATAGCACATGCGTCGCTTGTATCGACGCCATATTGTCCGTAAACGGAATAAATTCCGATGACCATCATTCAATTTGGTTTTTTAAAAATATATTTCAGGTATGTAAAAACATCAAAACACACTCGAAAACATGTTCCCCATGTATTAGAATATTAGATTATAATTAGTTCGGTTCACTAAGAACAGTTGTTTTAGAAATGTTCAAGATAGTCTGTTTGAACTGTCGAACGCACCTGCGATATGGGCATTCTCTATATCAATCGTTTAACTTTCCAAAACACCTTGTATGTATGTATGTTGTAATACGTATAGTAGGTTGTTGATGCATATATCTGTGTGTTGTATCGTGTAGTAGTATTTTAGATTGTGTAGCAACAGGGTGAAGCCCGGTGTGAAAGTGTGCTATTTTCAGAACAGCATAATGGCAGTTGATCACTGAAGCAGTGGTTTAAAGGCGCAGCGTCTACTTGTAATGTGAAATACTGCATTTTAATAGAGAATTAACTGTGTTCTGTATTATCATTAGGATTTAATATAAAAATATTTGAAACATGTTCAATTCTAATTATAAACTCTGTGAAGCATATTTTATATTGTACAGTAGAAGTACAATTATTATTTAGGAATTGATATTGTCAACTTCAATAGTTATTCAAGTTAGTTTCAGTAGGAGTTATTAAGTTCATGAGTTACTAGTCATCTGTTTAATATTTGGTTGTTTGTTAAAATGTTGTTTTGATGCACATTAATAATAGCAAATAGATGGTGTTTTCAATACGATATGTAAACAGTGTGTAAACTACTGAAAGGGGAGATACCACTACATGTTATATCATCTTGTACTTTGAAACATTTGTGCATTATATAGAAACAGAAATAACTCCAGGTGTCATCACTTTGCACTCTGAAGGGGAGATAACTCCAGACATCACCATAGTTTCTACATTGAAGCTGTTTAGTATGCATGAGTAGTTGTTATTACATATGCCTTAGAAGTTGTTTATAATGACGTCATAGCACATGCGTCGGTTGGATCGATGCCATATTGTCTGTAAACGGAATAAATTCCGATGACCATCATTCAATTTGGTTTTTTATATATTTCAGTCACGCCCATTTTCTGGGTGTGCAACATACACCGTGTATATATTCTGAATCTGTGTAGACAACTAAAATAAACTTGTCTCTGTATACACTTACTTGTGTTATCTTTTATGTACATAACTCCCACTAGCCACTAACAATTAACCATTATCAGATAGTCTAGCTAGGCCTGCGTGCTTGAACCTCAACAGTTTTATAAAGTGTGTGTCATAATACACTAGTTAGCAGGCTTTGTGTATACACCATGTCGGTGAGCCCATTGGGCTATTTTTCGTTTCAGTCAGTACACCACGACTACTGTACCCTACGTACGTGCTATCCTGTGTGTGGAACACTCCATACAAATTATCCTTTGTTACTAATTTAACCGTGTGTAACTATGCATATGTATTCTGTTTGAGGCAATTGGTGAGTTCAGCTGTCATAACAGATTAGAAAGATTTCATCTGAAATGACTAAGTTTGATTTTATCTGTCTCAATTGAAAGTGTGTGTCCATCTGTCGCTGTCTGTCTGACTCTCTCTCTCTCGCTCTCTCTCTCTCTCTCTCTCTCTCTCTCTCTCTCTCTCTCTCTCTGTCTGTCTGTGTGTGTGTGTGTGTATGTGTGTGTGTGTGTGTGTGTGTGTATCTACGTACGTACATGAACTATGAAAACATTAATAATTAATTGATAACAAGAACTCAAAGTAAGCTATTGAGAACGCTTCTCTCAAATGGTTTGCCAACGTTCATATTGTATTGTGTATGTAGCGGGCGTTGCACCTGTTATGGGAACTTGGTGCAACTTGCAGACTGGTACATACTCTAATTGCGATGTCAATGAATCTACGGTCTAGGCCAGGTCAACGTTGTGATCACACATACCATGAAACAAATTAAACTCCGGTCACAAATGTGGGGAAGTGCCTGACAGTCGTACGACGTATAAAGCCGGTATCACACGGTGCGTGTTTGTAGCGATATGGCACAATACTGATATATACGATCTGATATCCTAAGTCGAGTCGTATCAACAAACACACAGCGTGTAAGGCTGACATAAAATATGTACCATGCAAATTGCACGCATGCTCAGATCGCCTTTTACAAATAGGACAATTTTGTTAAATATGCTCTACAAAATTATCAAGCATTTAAATTGTACTATAACCTCCCCTACCCCCACCCACAGAAACAAGCTTGGTTAAACTGTGAGTATAGTAATCATTGCCTGTTTTAAGTGAAGCATTACTATATGATATTAAATTAATTTTCTTAGACACACGATGGTCAGAATGTGTTATTTGTGATAACACATAGCTGTTTACACACGTAGGTGTGTTATCAATTTCAGGACATACGACTGGTTGCTCCTAGGTGATGACTAGGTCACCAGTGCCATACTCCCAATGAAAAACTACATGATAAAAATCGATTACACTGTGACGTATAGTTAACTTGACAATAATGCGTCTGCATTTGTTTGTATTAGAAACACCAGGATGACCAAAATCATTTCCGTTGTAAGGGAATGGATAATCTAATGGATAATCTAAAAGTAATGTTTGATTTCAGTGATCATAAACAACTCTAAAAGATAAACAGATGATGTAGTGTTTTAAACATATATAGCAAGAACACATTAACACAGACTATATATTACCACATGTAACGAGAACACGTTAACACATAACATATATTAACACATGTAACAAGATCACACATTGATACAAAATATATATTAAGATATGTAACAAGAACACACAGTAACACAGAATATATATTAAGACATGTAACAATAACACACATTAACACATCATATATATTAAGACATGTAACAAGAACACACATTAACACATCATATATATTAAGACATGTCATAAGAACACACATTAACACATACTATATATTAAGACATGTATCAACAACACACATTAACACATAATATATATTAAGACATGTAACAAGAACACACAGTAAAACATAATGTATATTACGACATGTAACACGAACATACAGTAACACAGACTATATATTAAGATATGTGACAAGAACACACATTAACACATACTATCTATTAAGACATATAACAAGAACACACATTAACACATAATATCTATTAACACATATAACGAAAACACTCTAACACAGAACATCTATACGCAACCATGAACACAGGGTACGTTATCAAAATAGCTAAAACGTGCGAAGGAGAAATTCAGAAGACCAGACATTTTTTTGTTTTAATAAAGCAAAGTTTTACAAAAATAGTGCATTACACAAACATGACATAATATCTTTCTTTTTAGACACGATTGGATTAGTTCCATAGTATTTTTGTATATATTTTCTTCTAATGCTTTCGATAGGCCCCATCCCAATAATAGTTAATCTTCCAGCTTGCATTATACCAAAGAAGAAACCTCTGTGTCAAAGTTTCAAATTCAAAGTCTAATATTTACTCTAATATGTACAGGGTAAAAACAGCTGCGGTTCTGATTAATAGTATTAATAAGTGACTGATTATTTGTGCAAATACTATATCCATTACAAATAAATAAATACGCTTTGATTTGTTAAACAGTTGTTATGAGGTATATACACACACAAACAAAACAATGAAATTATAGTAGGATGCCCGCACCAACAACAAACAAGCAAACAAAGAACAACAACAAACAAAACAAAACAACAACTCAAAAACACAAACAACCAAAAAACACTAGCAGATACAAAAACAAACAACAACAAAAGCAAATAGAACTGCGATTTTTAGCACACAAAAAAAACCCCACACAAAACGTTTAGTTTCTTACAGGTAGATTATATTTTATTGATCAACGCTTTCATCAGTTTTATTAATACACATTGTCATTAACGGCACTGGTATTTGACTTGGTGCATTTTGACCTCGTTCATTTAATTTAAAATCATTTAATCAAAGACATGTTTTTTGTTTAAGAATACTACTAGAGCACATTGATTTATTAATCATCGGCTATCGGATTTTAAACATTTCGTAATTTTGACATAGTCTTAGTGAAGAAACCTGCTACATTTTGTCCATTAGTAGCAAGGACCATTTTATAGTACCATCCTACAGACCTCATAGTACATAACACTGTCTTTGATATACCAGTCGAATTGCACTGGTTGGAACGAGAACTAGCTCAATGAGGCTAACTGATAGTACATCGATCCTAGATCGACCACGTAACAGGGGAGCACTTTACCATTGGACTACGTCCCGCCCCTCACTCGTTAAATCTCATGGCAGAAAACTTATTTCACCTAAACTTGATAACAGATTGTAGCGAGTTTATTCTTGCCCACTAGACCGGATTATCCAGCTTTTGCACGGTGCTATATAAATCTATCTTACCCACGGGTATAGACGATTTCTGCATACGCAGTTATGAGGCTACTTATAACTGGAGACAACTCTATTTTGGGAAGCTGCTAATTCATGTTGTATTATTTTTATTTTTATAATCCTCCAAAAGGTTATGTTAATGAAATTAAACATTTGAACTTAATCGTGAACTTATTATTATTTTATTTTGTCCAATGGGACTACTTTTTAGCGCGTTTGATTAAAGGAGTCTGTAGACTCAATGCTTACAGCCGGCCAAAAATGGAAGGGAGTGATGGCAATATAAAAGTAACAAGTAGGCATATTTTTATTTAGTTACTAAGCGGGCAAGAAAAATAATCAATCACCGTTGTCAGGTATAGCTAAGGGAATTCCAACCCGCGGGACAAAATGTTTTGTAAGGGCCTCACAAAACATGTTGTCCCTTGGATTGGAATTCCCTTATCTATACCTGACAACGGTGATAGATTCTATTATTCCTCTATGTACTATTTTAAGTATAGAGACCCAACCTATGGGTTTCTAGTATGGTATCTGTACTGAATTTAGATTGACGGCAGATATATCAGACCAGTTGTGGGGTTTGTATAATGCTGCCTACGAAGTACGTTAAGATACTCAGTCTGGTAACATGTCTCTAGACCAGTGACGGGGATTCTAGAATTGTTAAAAAAAACCCCACTAACCATGGGAGTAGTGATTACTGGTCTCTGTAGCACAGTGGTTAAGTAATCAGACTACAGACTGGTAGGCACAGGATTCGTGGCCCGGTACCGGTTTCATCCTAGAACGAGTTCTTAAGGGCTCAATGGGTATAATGTAAGCCCACTACACCCTCTTCTCTCTCAATAACCACTAACACATTGACAACTAACCCACTGTCCCTGACAGATAATTCAGATAGCTGAGGTGTGTGCCCAGGACAGCGTTGTAGACGCACGGAAATAAGTTGAAATGAAACGAATGATAATTTATTTTTTTAAATGTACTAGCCACGATTAAACATCCATTAGTCCTACTTTAGGTGCACACAATTTTACTAACAGGAATAATCGGATATGTCAGGGGCGAAGCCCAGTGGTAAAGCATAGCTTGATGCGCGGTCGGTCTAGGCTCGATTCCCGTCGGTGGACCTATTGGGCTATTTCTCGTTCCAGCCAGTGCTTCAAAATAAGTGTAACAAAGGTTGTGGTATGTACTATCCTGTCTGTGGCATGGCGCATATAACATATTCCTTGCTGCTAATCGAAAAGTGCAGCCTATGAAGTGGCGACAGTGGGTTTCCTCTTTTAATATATTTGTGGTCTTTAACTACCATGTAACCGTAAATAAAATGTGTTCAGTTAGTCGTTAATTAAAACATTTCCTTCCTTCCTTCCGGATATGTCACCTAAAGAAGTAGATAAGGGTTTAAAAACCCTAAGCCCTTACATTTGAGAGGGCGAGGACAGGGTATTTGACAACTTTTGTTTTCACTAGCCATCGGGCATAGCTATAGTAGTAGTTGCCTAGCCCAAAATTGAATATTACTATCCATGTGAGTGGGACTACCATAATCTAGAAACCCTGCCAATAATGTGGGTTTTTTTTTTTAATTAGTTACACTGATACATAGTTCCCAGCTCAGCTACATACCAGTTTATAACATCTATAGTCTGTTTACGTCTAAAAGGAACCTACGAATTTGAATGTAAGGCTACAACGAATACAGCTAAAATACAATTAAAACGTCTTATTATGTTTTAAAATCTAAACGACAAAACCATGGCGTAGTCAAAATCGTATCTCTGCACAAGGTTGCAAACCACCATTTATTTTCCAATGGATCTACATGCTAATATTGCCTCGGATTAAATTGTGTAAAAAA
>JAECMU010328240.1:0-10763 GCA_016106625.1 Dracogyra subfuscus
TGCCGTCACAAAGGCTATCGCAAACTTGATTTGTGACAGCATTTAATTGGCATAGCAAATCTGTAAGTGGTGAAAAGTCTGTAGGCATTTATCTCTGAACTCTGTCCAATTACAGATCCCAGAAAAAAGCATAAATTTATTATTGTGTGTGGTTCAGTTTCCTCAATTAATATAAATTAGTTTATTCCAGTATAGAAGTTTACGAAAGTAAAGTTGAGATGTTATGTTTTAGCATATTATTACAGCAGTGGATCGTATATGAATAATTTGGACAGCATTAATCTTTTCTTTAAAATTGCCATTGCAAAATTGATTTGTGACGGCACTTAACTGCCATAGCAAACTTGTCCGAATTTCAAGGGTGTACTGTTTTATTGTGAGACAGTTATATACAATTTTATAGTGAAACAGTTATACAACTGGATTTCGTCTTCAAATAATTCCATACGTAGGAAACAATATGTTTTAAGAAATAAAATAAAATAAAACTTAGTACAAATATTAGAATGATCAGAAGCACATTTAATATACAGCCAATAATATTCAAAACAAGAAAATATATTTAATATGTAAGTTTAATCGTAGAAATATTTTATTAGTCGATAACATCTCAAAATATTGCAGCAAAATCAGGAATGTCCCTTTAATTAATTGCTGGGGAAAATATATAGTGAATATAATTTCAATTAATTATTATGGAATATAAGAGAAAAACTAACTTTGAGTCTGAGCCTCTGATAGTCTTCCTTAGCGAATGCTTAACATTGTCTGTTTCAGACATGCAGAAATTGACAGAGCTGTGAAAGAGAAGGAGGCATCACTTGCCTCTCTGAAAGACTCATACAGTGAGAGGGAGCAGTCATTGCAGAACTCGATCAGGGAGCTGCAGTCACAGCTGGAAGACCGACAGATAGAGCTGAGACAACTGCAGTGGACCAACGAGGACTTGGTCAAGAACAGAGACCTGCAGATACACAAGTTGGTGTTATTGCTTGTTTACAGGCTTTACACCATCATAGAAACATTTTCGCCTACTGGTATTTTGTTTGCTGACACCGCTAGAGCACATTGATTTATTAATCATCGGCTATTGAATGTCAAATATTTGCTAGTTTTGACATAACAGTCTGAAAGAAAATCCGCTACATTTTTCCATTAGTAGCAAGGGATCTTTTCTATGCACCATCCCACAGCCTTTGATATAATAGTTGTGGTGCACTGGCTGAAGTGAGAAATAGCCCGATGGACCCACCGAGTGTTTTACCACTGGGATATATCCCATCTCCCCCTATTGGTAGACGCAAAACAAATTGGTGATTCCTGTTGATGAAACCTAAGCTTAATGACACAACTGTAGAATGTTCCTAGGGGTAGGCATTGCCTGGCATTAATCCATCAAATTGGAACTCAACAGTATTGAAAATAAATCTTTCATTGTGGATTCTGTTCGATTTAAAAAAAACCCCAAATTACCTGTACATTTAAGTTAATACCTGGAGCCAAGTGTTCAAAAGTTAGTTAGGATAACCAATGGTTAATTTTGTTTTTACAAATAATAATTGAAAATATGATATTGAGAGTTGATTTACAACAATCAAAAGTATACATTCATAATCAAATCTAAAGTTTATTTTACATATATGAAAAAATTATTAAATGGAACATATTAGACTAACCCAGGGTTAATTGAACTAGATTCTGATTCAGATTGTAAATTTTGTGTTCATCTGTATGCTATGAAAGCTGTTAGTGTACCAAGCATGAAATGATGTTACGATGTGAACCACAAATATTTCATCCTTTCTTACTACCTTAGTATACATCATTTCTTAGTACCTTAGTATATAGCATTAATATAGAAGTCGATACATGGTCAAAATAGGAATCGATACACAAACAAGGGTAGTATCGTGTATTGTATTATCGGCAGTGGTAGCGTGATGCATCAGTGTATCGTGACACCCCTAATATTCAGAATTAATATAGAAATTGATACATGGTGCATCGTATCGTAAGCAGTAGTATTGTGATGGATGAAAGGAAGGAAATGGTTTATTTAACGACACACTCAACACATTTTTAGGACCACACAGATATTGAGGGAGGTAATCCACTGTCACCACTTCATGGGTTACTCTTTTCGATTAGCAGTAAGGGTCTTTTATATGTATGATTCCATAGACAAGATAGCACATACCATAGCCTTTGATGTACCATTCGTGGTGCACTGGCTGGAGGAAGAATATGATGGATGGATTCATTGATGTATTATGACACTCTTGCCCAGGTGGCCTTTTAGTTTGTAAAATTATTGCACATGTATTTATTTTTATTTATTTCAGACTGAAAAATGAAATCTTGGAACTGAAAGAGAAGTGGGACAAGCACGTGGCAGATATTTCTCGGAGTCAAGTTTCTACCGATGTTCAGCTGGAACAGTACAAAGATATCAACGGCAAACTGAAGGCCGACTTACAGCAGAAGAAACTGGATATAGAGAGGTGATTAATAAGTACTTTAAAGCAACAGTAATGATAATTAATGTCCCTGAAATGAAGTAGATAACACATTGTGGACTGTGGGAAATCCACTATGATTTCAAGGTAGGGTGGTTAGGGTACTCAACTGAGGTGAGATGGGTCATAGGATCAACCCCAAGTCAGACCTCCAATAATTAAAAATGTGTATAACTCGATCATTTATGGCTTACATTAAAGTAAATTCAGATAATCCATTTTCTTTTTGTCATAACTCATTATGTCCATGTAGATGATGTCTTAAATTTAATGTGCGAACAAAATATAGTTTATGCAAAGTTAGATATACATGAACAATGCACAAATGAAACTGTTATTCTTAATTTTCATAGCCCTGTCATGTGGTTTGTTTCCTAACCAACTAGAGAATATTTTGTTCAGTATTGCATCACAATTTCCTATATAAGTTTCACAGATGGCTACAAAATCTAAAATGCTACATAACATTTGCTGATCAATTTTCAGTTCATTAACAATTTGTTTCTAATCAAAAGTTTGAAAGCAAAATGTTCTTTGTCAATTGGTATCCTAAACATGTAAGAAATGTAAGTGTTAATAATAAGATAAGATAAGATAATTTGGTTACTTATTGTTTCTACAGCATTAAGCCTTCAAGTAATAACCGAGGATATCGTTGTTTGACCTTTTGTTTATAATTGGGGTGGGACTTAGCTCAGTCAGTTGAGTGCTCGCTTGAGGTGCTTCCATCGCAGGATCGAACCACCTTGGTGGACCCATTCAACTGATGTTAAGGACATTTACTTGTTTCAACAAGTGTACCATAACTGAACAAAGGCCATGGTATGTGCTTTCCTGTTTATCGGAATGTACATATAAAAGATTCCTTGCTGCATTATAAAAAATGTAGCAGGTTTTGTCTGATGACTATGAGTCAGAATTACCAAATGTTTGACATCCAATAGCCAATGTGCTCTAGTGGTGTCGGTAAAACAAACCTTTTGTTTTTAAACTCATTTGATGTCTGTGTTCAGGTACCAGAGAGAACTGGTGCAGGCAGCAGAGCGTGAAGCAGCGCTGGAACGTGGCAAAGTTCAGCTGGCTCTTGATTGGCAGAACCGATACGAGGATTGTGAGCGGTCGCAGTATGAGAAGTCGGAGGAGCTCATCAAACAGTTGACCAAGGCCAGAGATGAGGTGAGTAGGGAACGTAAATGTTTTTAACCTTTAGACTACTGGATTAATTTTTACAATGTTGAGTGGGTATAGTTAATAAATTTTAATGACATATGTTCACTTAAATGTTTTATAAATACGTGAAATAAAGTTCATATATGAATTGGTAAGTATTATTTTTGCCAATTTGTTCATAGTTTTTTGTAAAAAAATATATTTTTAGATAATTGTTTTTGAAAAGTCAGTTGTTTTTTAAGCAGAATTAAAGGTAGAGTAAACTCCAATAAGAGCCTTATGCATTGGAAAGATACATACCCGGACCACCAACACATACTGACACTTTAAAAAACGCGTAATTTTAAAATTAATAAAAAAAACATGATTATTCCTGCTAACTGGTGGCAGCCATTTTGTTTTGTTTTTGTGACGTCCGGTATGCACAATGTAAACAAACGCTCTAATTTACGACAAGGCGCTTCGCTTTCATCAACCTGACTTGTAAAACAACATAAATGACTTGATATTATAATAAACTATTTAACTAAATATATTTCAATTTGCATCAATATAACGAAATGGAGTTATAGTATTTTTTTATTTAAAAAAATCCAAAGAAAAAATGCATATTATTAGACTTATTGGTAGGAAACATTCGAGCAAAAACAACCACTCACGATACCCAAGTGATGATTTTCTTTTTTTTGGGACTATGTAATTGGTCAGTTTTGTGATTTTAGATCTACTTAATCAAAGGTTTTACAGAATTACTTACAGTAATAAAGTGGGACGGCTGGTAAAGTCCATTATACTTTGAGATTATCACACAATACCCTGTGATCTTAATAAAAGAGGCCCGTCTTTTTAGTGTGTCTAGACAGTGTCTGAGGAGCGTCTAAACACACACCTGCCACAGGTACAGGCCACGAAAAGAAACGACCAATTAACTAAGAAAACACTCCGATTATTATTTAAGTATGTGGGATAATTTAAACCATAATACAGTTATTTCAACACTGACAATATTGTTTTTTTTTGTATTAAATATAATATATACTAGTAATTGTAGCTAGCTTACTAGGATGATTATTATTAAATAATATTGGGATGCATCCGCAAAAATCAAGTATGTTTTGTTTCTTCAGTTCAAGACTAATTCCTGACGTGACACGTTCGGTATTACGTAACCACCATCTCACCAGAGGGCGTATTAACTGGGATGGTACAAAATGGCTGTGCCCGTTATATATAACAGCCATCACATTTAATCGTTTTATTAATTAACTATACGCTTATACTTGTTGATATTAAGCAGTAATGTGCAAAATATATCGTTGAATATGCATACCAAGCCAAATGCCTTGATTGTGTCCTCCTTTAAGGAAAAGAACTACAATTCTTATTGCAATACTTGGTGATTTTCATTGTTACAATCAAATTTATTATCAAATTAGCTGTCACAATCAGCTATCGATCCTTGAAAATGACTGCGACATGCTGCCATTGTTGTCAAGTGAAAATATTTGCCAAAAAACACTTTTTGAACTAAAATTTCAAGGTATTTTCATTTGAAAAAATACACCATTTTTAAAGAAATCTTTTTTCTTTTATTATATTTCCATTTCTGGTGAGTGCCGTGTGCAAAATGACACAAATATGAATTGAGGAATGCGCAGTATACAGTATGTAGACTGACATGATGTCGGGCGAGATATCTCACCTGTAGTAGTCAGAAGGTTAAAGTATATCAAAAACATAATATGTGTTGAGTGTGTCGTTCAATAAAAACATTTCCTTCTTTCTTTAAACTGTTATATGATGCTTAGTGATAAATTTGCTCGTACATGCACTGGATTGTAGGATCAGTCTGTGTGAGTGGATTGACACACTTTTTGGGAAGCTCTTTCTGTTAAAAAATGCATTTAAAAAACCCGCCCAGCGAACTGGCAAATTAACCATAAATCCTGGATTGGTAAGATATATGTGCCCATGACATAATGCTTGAACCTCAATTGAATATATGCATAACAGTATTCCTTGGTTTTTTAATGTTTGTTCAGGCATTGGCAACTTTGAAAGAGAAAGACCGTGAGCTGGAGCAGCGTGATATGTACATACGGGCACTTCAAAGAGACAAGAATGTTGCCATGGCAACCCTGAAGGAACATAACATTCCACTGGATAAGAATCTCAGTGTAACTTTCTCTTGTTATTTTATAGATTTTTAATAATGGATTCACAGGAGTTATACTCACATAGCTTATGGTACCGGTATTACATAATTAATTACTCATTAATAGAACTTCACTTCTAAAACCTCCCACCCAACCATCAGTTATTTCACACTGAATGATAGCTAATGCTTAAAGGGACATTTCTGAGTTTGCTGCAATTTGTAAGATGTTATCGACTAACAGAGACTTTTTAGCCATTGTAATTACATTTTCCTGCATAAAATATTAGTGGCTGTATATTAAATGTGTTTTTGGTCGTTCTAATATTTGTACTAGGTTAAATTTCATTTTATTTCCTAAAACATGTTTTTTTTTTCGTATGTACAAAATTATTTGAAGACAAAATCCAGTTTGGCCTTCTTGTAAATATTAAGACGACCAGAAACACATTAAATATACAGACACGGATATTCTAAACAAGAAAATATATTTAATATGTAAGTTTAATCGTAAAACTGTTTTATTAGTCGGAAACATCTTACAATGCAGCAAACTCGGTAATGTCCCTTTAAGTTTTATTTTATTTTAATCTTATCTTTGTTTTTCTTGTATTGAAGTTGTACAAAAAAATGCAAGGTCCAGTTTCATGAAACATCGTAAGCCTAGTTTTGCACATGAACGTAAATCTACAACTAAACCACAACTCTTATTACTATTAAAAATATAACAAATATAGTCTGAAATTCTATTATTTAATTTTCTGTTGTCCTTAAAATGCGCCATCTTTAACATTGATGTAATTTTTCTATGTGAAACGAATGCCAAACTCATGTAAATGTATGACTGGTATAACTGCTAGTAGCAGACGTAACGTAACAATGTTTTGTGAAATTGGTTGCAGATTTTACTTTTCCGGTGGCCTTGATTTTTATGTAATTGTACTGCCTGTAACTGAGATGGTCTATGATTTAGCTTTCTGCAGCTGATAAGTATGACAGCAACACAGACGAGTTGTTTGAACAGAATCAGAATCTGCGTGAGGTCATTCGACAGATGCGTCAACAGATGGAACTGCTTGGACACGAGATACCTTCAAAACTGGATCTCAACACAAACAGAGATCAAGGTATGTTTAGCCATCTTAACCTTTTTAAGAGAGCAGTCATTCTTACACATCGTCACTCACAAATTTTACTTTGATTAGGTTTTTTTGTATGTACGTGTATAACTAATTTTTACTCCACTACTGGTTCAACCAGAGGGGACTATAGGTTTCATCTCCATCCTTCTGTCTGTCTGTTCATCCATCTGTCCCACATATAGTTTTCCGTATGTTTTTTTTACAATGCCTGGAGATATTCAACTGAAATATTGTGTATAGCTTCATAATGTACTGTTACAGATCTGGGGCCTAATTCACAAAGGTTTCTTAGGCTCTGCTAGACAAGAAAGCATTCTCTTTGTAAGTCTTTTTGCATTGCACTGCGAGATTGCAAAGTTGTGAGAGTTTAGTGAATTAGGACCCAGGTTTTACTTTCATGGTGATTGAGAGTTTAGTGAATTAGGACTCAGGTTTTACTTTCATGGTGATTGAGAGTTTAGTGAATTAGGACTCAGGTTTTACTTTCATGGTGATTGAGAGTTTAGTGAATTAGGACCCAGGTTTTACTTTCATGGTGATTTAACTATTTTTGACAATTATGACCCTTGAACTTAGGAGACATGAAAATTAGTTTTCCTGATTTTTTGTTATCAGAAATCCTTGAGATATTGAGCTGAAATTTCGTCTATAGCTTTATCATGTACTATTACAGATCTTGTTTGACTTTCATGGTGATTTAATCATTTTTTATTGGTAGGAGACATTATTGCTTTAGCAGTACTCTCTGAATGCTTGTTATTTTAATTTCCAATTTTTACAGTAATATGTTTTTAAAAGGTGGAAACCTATTTGAATAGTCAAAGTTAAAACACCTAATATTTAAATGTTGGGATACCAGAGACCGAATAAAAACCTATTCTGCATAATAATAAATAAAATATGTCAACATCATATTGTAACTAAATGGAAAAATACAGTTGTATTTATTCTTTATTCTCTTTTTTTCAGATTATGTTTCTGCCATGGAAAAGGAACTAAGAGAACTTAAAAAGAGAAATAGACAGTTGGAAAGTCAGTTAGAGATTGCAAAAAAACATGGCCGACTTCTTCCAGAACCTCATTCTGATAACGAGGTTTTGATAAAGGAGGTTCAGGACAGTGGAATTAGAGATTACATCAAATCACTTAATGATATAATAGGTAAGAAATGACATCACTGACTAGACACTGAGAAAAGAAACACATTGTTTCTATGTGGTTAGATGCTTGCGAATGATTCTTTGATGTCAGCTGAAAAGGGTAGCTTATGTGGTGTAAGTGAATTGCCAGGGGTGGGAATTCTTCTCAGATCAGCTGCATTTTAATTGTCCTTTCCTTCAAAATGTGTCAGATGGCACAGATTTTAACCTATGATTTCAAGAACTTCCGAGACCCCTCTAGAGTTTATCTTTTTATTTATTTTTACAGTTCACCAGTTCCCGCACCTGATTGCTTCTCTTGCCCATAGAACATTAGAATATTTGTGTATCAACATTTCAACACATTTTAAACTACATTGTGGGTGCTCTTGTTATCTCCAGTGGACAGCATAGCCCAGTGGTACAGTACCCGCCTGATGCGCGGTCTGTCTAGGATTGATCCCCGTAAGCTAACCACTGGGTTTTTTCTTGACATAACCATATGTCCGATGCCGATATAACCGTAATTTTAATGTGTTGAGTGCGTCGTTAAACAAACAAAACAAAAAAAAACTATAATTTTTTTTGTTATCTCCAGGTTCACTACGAAGTGAAAAAGTGGAGCTTTCTGCTTTGGTGAAAAGACAACAGGTGCGAATACAACATATGGAGAGTACAGGAAACCAGTTATCCAAACAGGTGAGTACTTGACTTGACACACACATGGACTATGCTGATTAGATAATATTTTGCTGATAAGATGTTAAACCCACTTAAGACCTATGTTTTTCTTCAAGATAAGGTTATGTCTATTATGACAGTGGAAGCTAGTCGTTGTCCTTATTCTTTAATTGAATATACTGATTTATTATAATGAATCGATAACTATTTTAAGTTAATATCTCGTGATCAAAATGACCGGCCTCGGTGGTGTTGTGGTTAGGCCATCGGTCTACAGGCTGGTAGGTAGTGGGTTCAGAACTCAGTTGAGCCATGGGATTTTGAATCCAGATACTGACTCCAAACCCTGAGTGAGTGCTCCATAAGGCTCAATAGGTAGGTGTAAACCACTTGCACCGACCAGTGATCCATAACTGGTTCAACAAAGGCCATGGTTTGTGCTATCCTGCCTGTGGGAAGTGCAAATAAAAGATCCCTTGCTGTTAATCGACATAAGAGTAGCCGATGAAGTGGCAACAGCAGGTTTCCTCTCAAAATTTGTGTGGTCCTGAACCATATGTCTGACACCATATAACCATAAAAAAATGTGTTGAGTGCGTCGTTAAATAAAACATTTCTTTCTTTCTTTCCTGATCAAAATAATAAAATATTTTTAAAACCTAATTATAAAGTCAGTATATGATTTTCACATTCTGCGGCTATGCTGCTTAGTCCCCTACTGGTCCAACTGGAGAGGACTATAGGTTTCGTCTCCGTTCTCCATTCATAGACTCATGGAATTTATCCATCTTTGACACAGCCCTTGAACTTAGAAGATACATGTCAAAAATGTGTAGAGCCTGGTAGTGTATATGTATTGCTATAGCCATACTCTAAGAATGCTTGTCTATTTTTATAACCAAGAGAAAGAAAAAACCAAGAATGTTCATTTAAGACACCACAACACAGTTTTAAACAGTTACTATATGTTTTTAGGTTTTAATATTGATTATTTTGACCCTTGTCCTAGTCCAAATACTGAGAGGACACTGCTGCCACTAAATAGGCTACTCTTACTTTATATGCAATTTCCCATACAGGACAGCACATTCCACATCCTTTGATATACTGTTAGTGGGACACTGGTTGGGATGAGAAAACTGATGGGTTCACCAAGCCATCATACCTCAGGAGAATGCTATACCACTGAGATATATCCCTCTATATCTAAGAGTGAAACAGACCTTGCTGCTAATCAGAAAGAATAGCCCATGAAGTAGGGACAGCGGGTTTCCTCTCTCAGTATCTGTGTGGTCATTATGTGTTGAGTGAATTGTTAAATAAAACATTTCTTTATTTCCATCAATACCAATAATGTCCTAAATTTATTTATTTAACGATGCATTCAACACATTTTATTTACGGTTATATTGGGACCTAAATTTAATGCACAAATGAGCGATATGTGGACGAAAGAATCCCTGGGTGTATGGTTTTAGTGTGTTGGTAGACAGTAACGTGTTGTTCTGTTGTTGTAGCCGAGAGAGAAGCAGATAGAGATAGATCAGCTCCAGTATGAAGTGAACGCTGCTGGTCGGCGTCACCAGGCAGAATCAGCCAGTCTTCGTCAACAGATCTCCGACCTCGAACTTCAGCTGGTGGAAACACGCAAGGAGGCTGATGAATATTATCGTGCTAGTCTCGAGAGAAATATGGAGGTGACAGCCCTTAGAAATGAGGTCAGTGTTAGTAATTAGTTGTACAGTTTACAAAGTTGAAAGCAGGGGTGGGGAAAAGTCCTTTTCCCCCAGTCTGGGACCAATTATCAATCTTTGAGACTGAAATTATTTTTTGAAAAAGTGTGTTTGCTAGTCTTACATCTGTCATTCTTATCGGTCCGAAACATGTGTGTATTATTCAGGGCTCAATGCAGAACTTTTTTTTCACTTGCTGCTGGCTAGTAAATGATAAAACTTATTAG
>JAECMU010328432.1:0-15094 GCA_016106625.1 Dracogyra subfuscus
CGAAAAAAATCTTTCGCCAATTTTTTCGCCAAATCGGAAATTCTTTCGCCAATTATTTTTTTTCGCCAATTTTTTTTTTTCGCCATTGGCGACTTTGGCGAACGGCAGCGCGAGCCCTGCCAGCTCCTAGACTGCTGCCTGGCACTATAACACACAACACAAAACACAATCAAACGAGGTGTCCATGGCAATCCCAGCTCCTAGACTGCTGCCTGGCACTATAACACACAACACAAAACACAATCAAACAAGGTGTCCATGACAATCCCAGCTCCTAGACTGCTGCCTGGCACTATAACACACAACACAAAACACAATCATACAAGGTGTCCATGGCAACACCAGCTACTAGACTGCTGCCTGGCACTATAACACACAAAATAAATCACAATCAGATGAGGTGTCCATGACAATCACAGCTCCTAGACTGCTGCCTGGCACTATAAGACACAACACAAAACACAATCAAACGAGGTGTCCATGGCAACCCCAGCTCCTAGACTGCTGCCTGGCACTATAACTCAAAACACAAAACACAATCAAACGAGGTGTCCATGGCAACCCCAGATCCCAGACTGCTGCCTGGCACTACAACACACAACAAAAAATCCAATCAAACGAGGTGTCCATGGCAACCCCAGCTCGTAGATTGCTGGCTGGCACTATAACACACAACACAATCAAACAAGGTGTCCATGACAACACCAGCTCCTAGACTGCTGCCTGGCACTATAACACACAACACAATCAAAGGATGTGTCCATGGAAACCCCAGCTCCTAGACTGCTGCCTGGCACTATAACACACAAAACAATAAACCTAATGTTTATCAAAGATATCACAATCTTCATTAAAAATGTCCAAAGTTGTTAAGATTAAAATTAAAACCTTTGTTTTGCTTAATGACACTAAAAGAGCACATTGATTTATTAACCATCAGCTATTGGATGTCAAATATTTTGTAAGATATCACATACCATGGCTTTTGATATACCAATCAAGGTGAACTAGTTGAAACGAGAAAGATTGGATTAGGTCAGGTCTGGTCATAGGGTTTAATGTGCACATTCAGAACAGGTTGTTGTAGCTCACGCCTGTCATGGGCACAAAGGTGGGGGTAGGGAAAAGGACGGACCACCTGCACTAGCAGGTGCAAGGAAGCACCAGCAGTCCGATCAAGACCGGTAGCAGGTGGAGGTGAGTGGTGGTGGTGGTGTTATGGAATTTGGAATGGAGCAGTTAATATGCTAAAGAGAAAAGGTGCTCATTTTGGTTTGAGGAAATTTGGCACAATTTTGAAGGGTCGATCAAAAAGAAAAGGGTTGTGATTAGGACAACCAACTGATTAATTGACTAATAAAGTGACACCTGTGCCACCAAACTGAATATCAAAAAGTGGATTTTGTTGTTGTTGGTCTTACACTCATTTTCTTCAATAGATCCAACTTTGTCATCACCATCACTAGATTCTTCATCATCATCACCATTACTAGATTCTTCATCATCACTTTCATCTTTCTTCACCTTTTTTTTCTTAACTAGTGAAAAACAAAACAATCAAAATTAAATTTCAAGAGACTAAGACGTGGACTTAAAGCAAGTTATATAAAGAACATTATGTTAGCAGACTATCTGTGTATCATAAATTGTTTCTTTCTGGGTTTTTCTAATACAATACCTTCTTTAGAAAAGATAACAATCACTTGTTATAAGAATATATTTACAAGGAATGAGAAATGGGCCCACTGATGAGGACCGACGGTACATAACTTCCTCACCACTAGAGCACATGGAATCGGTTATTGGATGTCAAACATAACTGAAACAGAACTGAACAAAATATCTTACCTTCTTCAGAAACAGATGTTTTCTTTTTTCTTTTCTTTCCTTTACTATCGCCAGTTTCAGAACAGTCTAGCTGTGTGCTGGACTCCTCAAACTCAGCCCCTACATATATACAAAACGAATTCACCATCTAGTAGGCAGTTTCATATCCGTTAGCTTATTCATTTAACTGTGTGTGCATATAAAAGAACTCTAGCTGCTAATTGAAAAGAGTAGCTCATGCTGTAACAGCAGTGGGTTGAGGCTATCTGCCAGAAAATAATTTGAATGAATGTTTAAAGAGGGTCCAGAACAAAAAATACCTTGGCTATTAGGTGTCAACTAGGGCATAACTGTATAAATTAATTCATAATCAACATCAAATTAAAATACAGTGTAAAGAACCGTGCAAAACAATTATTACATTCGCGCAAGTCGTAGGCCTACTGATTTCATAAAACTTGTGCCAGGATTCATGCATTACCCTCGATCTCATTCAGACAATACAAGAATCCCGACGCTTGTTCCATAAAATCAGTATGACGTACAAGCTCGTATAATAATCTCTCTGTATTTTGTTTGAAAATAATTTGGGTTTAGCCATTTTAGTTCAGTAGATATTTTGGTTAAATTTTCTGCTCAGCCAGAGTTATCATTACAGTAATATCATCCAATATTATAAATAACTGCAAATAAAATTGTGTTGAGTGCATCATTAAATAAAACATTTCTTTGTTCTTTTATTTATACAAGACAACATAAGTTTATACAATTTCATTGAAAACCAAATTTGTTGGAATGTCACAATTTCATATTAATTTCTATTTAAAATAATAACATTAAAACCATTTGTCGCCATTCTGAATATTTTATGGATGCAAATCTTTCCTCTTGTAATTGGTTTGTTCCTTTTGAGGGGTTTTTTTCAGTGTCACACACATCATAAGCAGTGAGTTGGCTAGGTCTTGTTTGTTAAGTATATACAAGGACTTTAGATCAGACTAATTTGGACACAGCATCCTTTTTGTTCATTCTCAGCATACCAATGTATGACAGTAGATGACAAAGAGTTGTGGATATTCAGAAATGCATTTCAAATTATATTTATCCAATTACAGCTCAAATTTCCATTGATTTGGAGCTGAAACGTTTTGAGGTTGGCATGTTTGTTCTTCAATCTTGTGCCCAAAATAAGCACACCCTTTATCTTTGCGTTATGTTTGTTGAAATCTAAACTGTGTACACTTACCACCATCAGACCCAGCATCGCCTAGATCACCATTTACAGGACGAGCCAGTCTCTCTTTGATCTTCTTCTTCATTCTCTTCAATTTCTTCAGTTCTGAAATGATAAAGCCCAGGAGATAACCCTACTGTGTTTGCCAATCTGCTGATGAATATCAGTGGTTTCACACTTAATGATGTAATATAGCGGGGAGCCATTTTACAAATCAGAGGTGTTGTTAGGCCTAAATTGGATATACTCCTAGTTTTATATATGCTATCACTGAATGTCAATACATAGCCACGGTAGCTTAAATTATTCTAATGCTTAGAAAATTATAATTTCCCAGGAGAAACATCCTCCCAGGTAGTAGACATGACCATATATTGGGTCTCCCACGAAATCCAGGAAGGTTGACATGTCTGACTTTTGTTACCAGAACCAATGAACAAGACATTTATAACACTAAACTTACTGATATTACAACAAATTGTACATGACAAACACAGTAGAGTTATCCCTACAAATACCCATAAAAATGAGGATGTAGAAATTGTGAAATAGTATAAGATTAATAAAATATCTTTTCATATATTTTGATTAAAAATTTTAATCCCCCAAAATCAAGTCATAGAAGTCACATTTCTCTAACAATAGGACCAAGCTTCACTTGTGAAACATGAATCAATTTAAGTATAAGGTTTAATACATGTAGCTTGATACACATACACAATGTCATGTAATTAATGAAAATATTCATATCACTGACCGATCATTTGTACAGCACATTTGGCTAACAGTTCATGTAGAAGTATGCTAAATAAAAATGTGGAAATATGTTGCAAAAGTTTCGAAGCCACCAGAAAAAAAACTACACAAAATGAGTGATGAAATTAAAGAAAAAATAATGAGAATGAAACTTGTAACTGTTCTTCGCAAGAGAAATAGAAAATGGATGAGAGGTAAACACAATGAATGGCTCATTATTGATGAAATGCAAAATGTTATGTTTTGCACATTCTGTAAACAATCTGCCCCACCTAACATGAACATGGGTTCGATGTTTGTTGTCACAACTGATACATTTAATCAGAAAACCTAAAGGCATATGAATGGAATCAAAAGTGCACGATTAACTGCAATAAAAAATGTGAGAATACAGTTTGTGGGTTTGTTTGTTTAACGACACACTCCCCAACACATTATAATGACGGTTATATCGGCATCGGACATATGGTTATGTCAAGAAAAACTCCAGTGGTTAGCTGACGGGGGTGAGAATACAGAGTCAAAGTGAAAGAACCGTAAATATTTTATTTGGAAGACCAAATTAAATTTATTTTAAACTTGTTAGGATATGTAAGAAATATAATACTCCATCTGAATGCATTAGATAGCATTTGTCATACAATGTCATATAACTTGCTTGTTTGCAGAAATGAACCATATTAATTGGGGGATAATAACACACTGTTTCGTCGTTAACTACATTGTATAAGGATTTATCACAAAATTTAGATTTAAGGATGAGACAAAGTAGTCCCTAAATCCAAAACATTTGTGATAAATCTTTATAGTTAATAAAAACAGTGATATTATCTCTGTTCTAATACCGTTCAAACTTTCCTGCCGGATGCGTTTCTTCATGGAGATATCAAAATAAAGGGAGAATGCCATGTTCTAATTGCCACGGACAGACAGCTTGCCAAACTGGCACAGCAATGGTCTGTAGATAGGACATTTAAGATAGTAAAACATCCCTTCTATTAACTAGTGTCTCAGCCTGAGAGTCTGTTCATGCATTCATTCGATCTGGTGGGCAAATGAAGATGGTACCTCTCTTCTTTATTTTGATGTCAAGACGACGTACGATCGATTACAAGAAGGTGTTCCAAGAGATTGACATTCTACCCCATGAGAGGTAAAGAGCGTCATCGTGGACTTTGAAGAGGCGACATGGTGTGCCTTTCAGTACCTACTGCCCCATGTCAAGGTGCAAGGTTGCATCTTTCATTTGATGCTGGCCATATAGAGACATTGTCAGGAAATAGGACTGCAGGTATTAATTTAATATGAAATAACTAAAGTCTATTCTTCTTTAATTTATAACATCAATTATGTCTTTTTTTTGTAATTCACATTTTTTAGTTTATATATTTTTAACATACATGTATATATGATGCACGATTATTTGAACTATTTATTTTTATTTTGCAGAGAGCATATTGTGAAAACGATTTTGTTTTCAAGTTCATTAAGAGGTTGATGGCACTGCCATTCATGTCAGCATCACACATCTGACCGATATTCCAGCAACTGAAGCAGAAGGCACCTGACAGAAATCTCAGCAACCTATGTCTGTATATGGAGCGACAGTGGATGGCGAATAGCATCTTTAGAGTAGCTTCCTGGTCTGTGTTCAACCAGACCACAAAGACAAACAACCACGTTGATGGTAAAGGTTTAGTTTGCATCTCTTCACTGAAACCGTTACATTTATAATTATGCAGATCTATATTATTTTACTAACTGAATTTAAACAAGTGTAACCATGTCAAACGTAAATGTTTAGTGTGCATCTTTTTCATTTAAACTGTTACAGTAATAATTATGCAGATATTATTTTACTAAATAACTGAATTTAAATAAGTGTATTTATGTCACGGTTTTGTTCCATTTCAGGCTTGTAGCAATCGTGGTTCACAGTCTACTCCAACTTGAGGATCAAAATGTATGTACGGGCCTATATTTCATGTTCTTTGTTTGCAGGTTGGCATCACAGAATAAATATCAAAGCTAGTGAGAACATCACTACTGCCAGTCCAGTGCAAGATAATGCAGGAGAAGAGGACTGGACATCATCTCCGGACATCTGCATGTCAAAGCCAGCAGTAACTCTTCCAAAAATGGATACAGTATAAAGATGGGGATACGAGCAGCTGGAGCTTCGGAATGCTTGCACCAGAATAAATGGACCTATGTGTTCTGAAAGCAGCAGTGCATTTAAATTCAGTGACTTTAGTACCGGTAATGACTTTATTGACTGCCACCGTAACTGCACTGTTATTACTAAATGTCCGATTCCAGTCACAATCGGGTATGATCAAAGATGCATGTAAATTACCAGTATTAAGCTAGTTCCAACTAGGTACCGTAATTACACTCAGACGATGGTTCATAACACGGGCATTGCAGGGGACACTAGATTGCAGGGTAGTGACAGCTTATATATAGTCGAACTGTGGCTACGATGTAGTACTAGTGTTTTATTAAAACATTTGGTCTCACTGACCGATTTCTAAACATAAATTATGCCATTATTACAGAAATGTCTTTATCATGAGCTGTTGTGTGTGTGTGTGTGTATATATATTTTTTTCAGAACTGTACCTCCCATGAACATGAGATCAGTATGGATCAGAAAATAAACAGTGATTGAGTTATGGTTTAGTTTAGACTTCAGCTGGCGGCAAATAGTCTTGATAATACAAGGCATTAGTTTTAAGTTGGGGTCAAAACAACGTGCAGTATTGTTGATTGTCAGTCCGCTATGTTAAAAATATAATACCACTGGCAAATATATTCCTGAATCATATTGCGCAACCGCCAACTGTTGGTCAGACTAGGGGAGCAATTAACAGTTCCAGCAGCTCGTGGCAGTAGAGAGGGTGGACTTTCAGACACCGATGACTTAACGTCTTTCTGATTGTGGAAGACGAAAAACCAAATTACAAAAGTACCGTACTTTTTTTGCGCAACCCAAAAAGTAGTATAGAAAAAATTATTTATTAAAATAATAAAATAGATAATTTACCCAACATTTTCATTTAGTTATGATTTTTTTTTTTTTTTAATTTGCAGTAGCCCGCCAGGCTTACAGCATTGTCAAAAATGGTTGCCCAGTCTTAAATTCTGGTAGCCCCGGGCGTCCAGGCATGGGATTTATCCAACACTGTGGAGTGAGATATTTGAGATATAGCAGAAGTCATTTGTGATCCTGAAGTACACTTTGAAAAGCGAGCATCATTTATAATGTATATATATCACAATATATCATATTACCTCTCATGCATATCATACAATATTTAAATTTCATTATACCATATGACATGTGTACAACATTTATCAAAACAAATTTTGATCTGTGTTCAATAGAACAGAGGATCAACATCCATAAGAAGGATCTGACAATAACGATGACAATGTTGGATTTCATGTAGAAGAAAAAGGAACTACACGACGATGGAAACTGGCAGATACCAGAGGGTATACTTATACAGTCATGTTATTTAGAATTTATACATAATTTACATATATCTTAAAAAATTTAATTATATAATTTTGTAATATTAGCATATCTTTCTGATTAACACATTTAATTCAGACATTGTTCGTTTCAGTGTGTGCGGAAGAACGGTGTTGTGGATTGGTGGTGTTCAGTTCAGACAAAAACATTGAGATGTCTCAACAGTTACTGAATGTGAATTGGAATTCACATTGAGGAAAATGGTCCACAATCAAGATTCAAAACCCAGCACTATTCTTAGCCTAAAGATTGTGACTCAGGTAATGTATATAATTATATATACATTATTTATATCCACAGATATTGTACAGAGCACACTGGTTGAACATGCTGACAGCACAGCACCATCTGTCGGCAAGCTGCTCTCCTCCAAAGAATAACCAACCGCCATAGGGAAAACAATTAGGCTGAAGGAACTGACTGACTTAGACTTTGAGATAAAGACGTTCATTCCACTTTCCAAACAAATGTGATTTAAGCATTTAGCATCTTACCGTAATTGCAACTATCCTACAAAATGCATTATTCACATAACCAATGCATTATTTGCATAAGTAACCTATGCATTATTCACATAAGTAATTATGCATTATTCACATAAGTAACCAATGCATTTTACACATAAGTAACCAATGCATACATGCCGTTAATTGTATTATTTTACTATTCCAGGTCAACTATGACTATTTACAGGAGAACTTTGTGCGCAACGATATTTCAGTTAATCATAGTCGGCACATATGTTCGACAGATCAACAAATGGATGTCCTTTTGCAGGCAAGTTTTGTATCTAGATTGAACTTTTACAATCATCAGACGTCCTTTCATACAGATGTTCTCTATCCACGCATTTCTACATTCAGGGTAACATCTTTTGTCTGATGTCGTCCAGGAAGAAGAAAAGAAAGAAAAAAAAAAAGAAGAAAAAAAACTACAAAAAGGTAATTGATAGAAACGACGAAGGTTTAAGTTAAAAATATTGAAGAATTAAATCAACTTAGTAAATATAGGCCTACATTTGAATGTTACAAGCTGCATTATGTATAGTTTAATTTAAATGTATAAGTATTACATTTATGTATATAAAAGTATGTATGTGCATTTATAAATATATGTATTTTATAGTGTGTTCTCTAGTATTACACTATATTGTGCAGTCATTGTAAAAAACTTATGTGGTTTTTTTAGGGGGGAGCTGTAAAATTCTAGGTCAATAAAAAATTTTGTTGGTCTATAATTTTTGGGTTCTTAAAAAGGTCATTTGCCATGTCAGCCTGCTGTGAAAGAATTTGTAATCAATTTTGAGAGGGGGATGTGGCAATCTATCCGTGGATTGCTCATCAATGCGCAGATAAAAGGCAATGCATTCCATTGGGGTCAGGCTGCTTCACGACACGTTCAGTCTCTTGGTCTTCAGGTAGGCTAATAAATAGATATTTTCTACCCCATAGACATATCAAGCCAGCGTTCGACTGCATGCAAGCTGGTTTGGTCCATGAGACATAGCCCACGTTGGAGAGCTGATGAAATACATGGGTGCCACATGGACTGACAGCAACATTTGGTCGTGCAAGTCGTGGAGTGTGTTTATGCGACCAACTCGTACAAACAGTGACGTCGAGAAATGGCATAATAGATATCTGTGCTCACTCTAGCTTTTTTGTTTTAATCAGCCAATTAGTTAAAAGTTTTTCTCTTTGTTAAAGCTTAAGCCAAATTTGAAATGTTTTAGCCAGAATGATCACAATAAATATCGAAGACTTATTTAAAGTGGGTTTTTAAAAGAAAATCTGTGTCTCAATCACAAGAACTAGATTATAAACCTTAGCTCACATGTAGCTCCCACACAAAAGACAATCAGACTAAAGATGAACGTAGAGCTCTTATGTCCTTGAAAACTGACATAAATGTGGTTAACTGGTAAAGCAGACAAGGGTGGTTTAAACCTACTGGTTATATGCCCAGCACTTTGTTTCTTTTATTTTCCTGAGGATGTTGGTTTTAGACTGACGAAACATCGAATATTTTAAATATTTTTAATGTAATTTAAAATTTTAAGGTGGTTTCAGTGGAAACATATATTTTTATATATACTGTTTTAATTTTAAATCATCTAGAAAACACATCTACTTACACAGAGGTCTTTTCTGAAAACTCAACAACTTGAATTAAAGGCTATTTTAGACCGGCCCATCCAGACCCCAGCCCAATTCTACATCCTTGGCAAGATGCATAAGGTTAAAAACAAAAGTGATATACCCCCAGGATGACCAATATGCAGTCAACCAACTGCACCAACTAAAAATGCCTCTCTGTGGTTAGACTGGAAACAAACTGGTGGCATGTTTTTATTGTACAGAACTGGTTATTGATACTACCCATTTCCTTCAGAAAATTGAAGAAATCAACAAAACATCACACAAATGTGGCCATTTATTGGCTCTGGGTGTGGTCAGCCTCTACCCTAATATCGTCATCTCCAAGGGTACTGAAGCACTCACTGAAGCCATTAAAGAGACTAACATCTTAAGCGAAAGTGAAACTACCAGTGTGTTGTCTTTAGTGGACTTTGTACTCCATAACAATCAGTTTGAATTTAAAGGCCATTATTTTTGCCAAATATCTGGAACAGCTATGGGTACCCCCTTTGATGTCACATATGCTAACATCTAGATATGTCATTCTAGACTCATAAATATTGGATCCAAATCCTTGTCAACCAGACATATACTACAGATTTATCGACGACATTTGGGCTTGGTCATCAGCTACTTCTGAGGATATTCTAACATTCTTCACTTGTCTGAATACACATTGAATACACATCACCCTCACATGAAATTGACCATGGAGATTAGACAAGACTGGGTACCATTCCTAGATGTAAAAGTGATCAGTGATGGTAATTCCTTCCTGACAGACTTGTTTTCTAAAGAAACAGTTTTACACAGATACCTCCCACCTACTAGTCGCCACCCCCGTCATATTTTCAACTCTATTCCCTAGTGGCACTCTCAGAATACATTGTGTTTGTAGCAAGGCAGAATGGGCTAAGAAACATCTTGTCGAAGTTTGCAGTTACTTGAATTGTGGTTACAAACATACAGGCCTTCTAGAATACGGTGGCCCGATGCCCGAGGCCAGTGATTTTTATACTCGGGCCACATAAAAATGTATTTACCTGTTCCCAATGGCAATTAATAAAAAAGACAGACAGAAAAAACCCACACGAAAAACCCCCAAATCCAAACAAATTGCTACTTTCGATTTGTCACCATATTTGTTCCAGTTAGTCGGGTGAATATAAATTCAACCATGACAACAATGCGACATGGCGGATTAATTAATGCCAACTGTAATCGAACATTGAAATAAGATTGCCGGTGTCTAATTGATACAGACAGTTAAGGACACATTCAAAGTACTGGCGAAAGACTGTATAACAACAAACGGCAGGTTCTCGAATACTAATCCTCGTTTGTATATACGCCATGCATCCAGAAGCTAGCTTAGTAATTAAAACAAAAGAGACAGATGTCTAAAGTTTTGTTATATCAAAGGCGAGTTGGTTTTGGAAAGAGTGAATGCTTTCACTAAAATATTGCATATAGTGTACAGGGTAAAACATGTATGTACATGTTATTATAACATCTGGTTTTGTGTGCACTATAGGTCTAGCAATTAACATGTGATATTTGGGATAAATGCACATTCAAGATGTCAAATTTGAGTATATTTGCAAAGCATGGGGAGAAAAGAAAATGCGACTGAACCAAAGACTAAATTGACAAAAGACGAAAGGTATGACAAGACCAATCGTGTTAGGAAATTTATTCCATTTTGGAAACAGTCTTATACATGGCTCGAATATTCAGAAACAGATGACATAATGTATTGCAAAATTTGTAGGAAATTCCCTTCTATTTCGGCACGACCAATCAAACTCATAGGGCAAAATGCCATGGTACAAGGAACAAATAATTTTCGTCTACATGCCATTAAGGCCCACAAAATATCTATGGTCCACAAAGAATGTTTAGTTTTTTTATAAAAACGAAGGGATTTCAGAAACTGTCAAGGACGACGTTAATTTTCCTGCAACACCAATAGGCGTGCTTGTGAACAAAATGGACAAATCTAAACTGGATAGGATGGATAGGTTATTTAATATAGCTTATGTGTTAGCCAAGCATGCCAAACCTCTTTCGGACATGCAATTTCAGTCGCATTGCTAAAAAATTAGTTGTAGACATGTGGGATAATTATCAAAATGACGACGCAGCAAGACTTTTCATTGCATCAATTTTGGCAGTCCTCCAATCTAAAATTAAAAAAAGAATTATGTCTTCCAACTTTATGTCTACTTTGGCTGATGGAAGTACTGACAGAAGTGTTATTGAAAAGGAGACCGTATTTGTACGATTTGTAGGACCTGACGGACGACTTGAAACGATGTTCACTGACATAGTTGAACTCTAGAGCAAGCGCATGCCGAAGGCGTGTTTTCGGCACTGGATAAAGGGTTAGGAAAGTTGGGACTAAGCGTAGATATGGTGATCGACAGTGGGGATAACCATAAAAAACTACCAACATTAGCAAGTGTTAATTTTGATGGGGCAAATGTCATGCAGGGTCACAAATCTGGTGTTGTCGCTAAATTCAAAGAATTGGCACCGTATGTAATTCTTACACATTGTGTGGCACACAAGTTGGAACTGGCAATTCTAGATGCAGTGAAGGAAATTGAGGTAAAGATCAAGTCTATCTTCAAATTTTATCACTATTCGCCAAAACAAGGACTACAACTGACACAAATTGCCCACGTAATAGAAGAGGATTTGGCACACTTCAGTGGTGTGAAGCAGGTATGTCACAATTTTAATTATATTCCTATTGTATGTAACCACTTTACGCTGTTCTATGTATTAGTCGTACTATAATAGTATATCACTGCATGAAAAAACTAAATTTTAGTGACACTATCAACTTGTTATTGTCCGTCTGTATCCATTAAAGTACTTTACTGATATGTTATTCAAATCACTCTTCAATTACACCTTTAATTATGATATACTATTTAGGAAACAGAACTTGTAAGAAAACTAACATTTCATCATTTAACATGACGTCCAGGCTGCCAAATGACCGGGTTTGCATCGCAAAATGCAGGGTTTTCCCCAGGGCCATTAGGCGTCACGGCCCAACATGCCCTGGTCCGTAAAGTAAGTGCTTTGACGATGTGGAAGCACCTTAAATCAATTGACGCTACGCCTTTATTTGAAGTACTTTAGTAAAACAATTATCACAAGTACGAACGTGGGAAGGGGAAAGGCCTGAAATATGATACATAATTCTGCGATCACGATACAATATCATAACAATGATTAGCAGTTTGCGATGCATAATTTTTTGCAGCCAAACTGACTTAGCGCCTAGCCTAGTTTTCAGTGGTTTTATAAGGGGCGTTACGGCCTTGATCTACGATAAAAAAAATTATTGAGATCATGGATGAAAAAATGTGCTTGTGGTTGTCAGTTTTCCCGAGATCGCGACGAAAAAATGATTCGCCAATGATAAAATGTGGTTGGCTTTTAAACATTTTTATTAAATCTTGATCAACCACCTGCACGTGTGTGCCAGTTTTTTTAAAACAGAAAATACTGTTGAATATGCAGAGGTTATAACGTTCGATGTTTTGACAAGAACAGTAACATAGCACTGTACGGTTCTAGTTTCTACGTATTCTGGGCAACTTAATTTACAGCGGCCATGACCGTGAAGCCTATATCGAAACTAACAGCAAATAAAATTCCACCAAACGTTTTCATAAGCGAACAATCGACAACTTAATTTAGGCTAAAAGTTATATTGGTTTAAAAATCGGTAGATTAGAACATTACTTCTTTCGTCGATCAAAAATATTCTACTTTTAGGCTGATTAGCTGTGTCGATCGGGTTTGCCCGTAAACATCACTTAGAATAAGGTAGATGAGCAAGTGTGACCACTGGTGATTATTATTTCTGGCGTTTTATATAACGGTGCGGTTTATATGTGAATTTTATTTTAAGTTTCTAATTATGTACAAGTCGCTATGGCGTTTTATTGCATTTAGAAACTTTAACTGGTTGGGAAAAGCTGAGGCTAAGCGTCATTGCATTAAATCATTAATCATTACACATGTTAATGTCGAAAGTACGACAATACAACGATAAACAGTTATCAGTGTTGTAACAGCACCTACCGGAAACGAAATACAGTTGTTTTAGTAATAATGTTCCCGCGTAATTGGGGCATGTGAGACATCACCCACTAAAACACGGACCTTTTTGGTCTTAAGAAATACTATTTGTTACATAATTTATTTATTTGGTTTTATAAGTATCACTTTAGAAATTTAATCAGGGTGCAATCATTTGAGAAATCAGAAGCGCGTGCAGACATTTATGCCCCCACTCAAATATTTTCGTAACCTTTGTCACGGTTACTAAACAATGCGCTTTACAGACTGCTTGTTTAAAACGCACGTTTTTTCACAAGAAGACTGTAAATATGGGAACTGTGCATGTGTTACCGGTGGTTTTACAGACCGCTTGTTTAAAATCCACGTTTTTACTCAAGATGACTGTAAATATGGGAACAATAAATTGTACCAGTACTTTTATTTGGAACTACGTATTACCAGTACAGAATAAGTGAACATCAAAAGTCAAAACGTAAATCGATTACACTCATCCAGCAGATCGCACGCGGTATTTGACCTACATTTGTATGCATGGCCTTTGACACGGCTTTGTTTATATCTGTGGCTTATAAAACGGTGCGTCTTATATATGAATGGATCCTCAAAAATATGTAAAAAAACAGGGTTGTGGGTTATACAAGGGTGCTTTATATACTCCGCAAAATACGGTACTCAATATTCGTGTGCAGGGTTTCTAGATTATGGTAGCCCCACTCCCACGGCTAGTGATATTCAGTGTTGGGATAGTAAATAACTGATATTGCCATGCCCGACAGCTAGTGAAAAAAAAAGGTCAACTGTTGCAATTAAGTCTTATTTTGTAAATATGAATATCCTGGGGATGCAGTCGATTCGTCCACTGGACAATTCGTCCACTTAAAATTCGTCCACCGACGAACTCGAGACGATTCGTCCACTACAAAAAATCAGTACCAGACGATTCGTCCACTGGGTTTTTATTTCCCCGGTAAATTTCGTCCACGGACTAAATAATGTGTACTACATGTATGTGGGGGCTACATGTCGTAGGATATTTTTAGTACAATATACCCAGTAAAGAAAATCTTTAGCCCTTCCCTTTCAACTTGTTTGGTTTCTGTTGTTTGCTTTACCAATTAAGTGCACAGAAGTAATTATGACAAATGTTTCACCAAGTTGAATCCATTCCAGTCAAGTCTAAAACAACACGCCTTGTTTGAATGACATTTGTTGTTTTGGTGAATTGTTTTTTAATGTATATTTAATTATATTGGAATTGAAGACAACAAGTTTTTATTTTATTTCCAGGTTAGTAGGCATATGGGGATAACATGTAACGAGGGAGGGTACAGTGGATATAATATACGCTATTGAAGGAGAACATTATACATAGTTTTTTTATGGTTTGTTTAACGACGCACTCAACACATTTTAATTACGGTTATATCGGCGTCGGACATATGGTTATGTCGAGAAAAAAACCCAGTGGTCAGCTGACGGGGATCGATCCTAGACCGA
>JAECMU010328594.1:0-11656 GCA_016106625.1 Dracogyra subfuscus
TATTCTACACTCTGTCCACTGTTCAGACTAATTATTTAAATCAATTTATACACAGTACAGAGCGTGACCCAACCGTAACTGTTTTCTCAAGTCAGTATACTTAATTAGCCCAATGGTAAAGAGCCTGCTCCAACTTAAGAATTGGTCTCCCATAACAATTTTAAAAAGAATTGCTGTGGTCAAAAAGGTCCACCGATGGTAATTTTTAGCCTGCTTATGGCATTTTTTAAAGTGACTTTTGCAGCAAATAAACTTGACTGAAATGTTATTTTGCTGTATGAAGACATATTTTAAAATGTGCAAATGCATTCCTTTCATTTAAATTCTGATAGCCAACAATGCCTGTCGCATCCAGTTACTAGGAGAACATAGACGTGGTAGCACCGAATTACCAGGCATTAAAGAAGTTCCAATGAACTAGGCTAAGTGTCGATCATCAAAGCACGACACATGCACACGATCTCAACTAACAAAGCCATGCCCATACAACTGGGTAATCAGTTCACAGACAGAGAACCAAATTTAGAAATCGTCACAAATGAAGTTAAAAATGTATTTGCACTATACTGCTACATCGCACGTAGCACTTAGTCTTACCCTTGTGACACATTGTTCAAGTGGTGTGTTTTGCAGAGAATGTACGAGGAAGTGTGGAATTGTGGAAAATAACATTAATTTTGTTTCCACTTCACTGCTACATCACACATAATACCAGGGGTTCAAAAATCCCATCGCCCGACGCCCGTGGTAAGTGGAATGTTCATGCAGGGCAAGTTATGTTAACTGCATATGCCCGATGACAAGTGACTAATGTAACACCTAAAACCTTTTTAAAATGTTGTTACACATTTCGGTAAAACCTTTAGAAAAAGTTTTGATCGTGCAGACATTTATATAGCTCTAAGAACTAACCCTAGCCCTAAATGCTGGAATGATCAAAACTCTTGCCAATGCGTTGACAAGCCAAAATGGTAAACAATGTGTTGAAAAGTTTTACTATTGATTAAAATCGGTAATTTCCGCCACTGAAAGTTCGACTGAATTCATAAAAATAATCGATTTGATAATCTTCAAACTTATAAATAAGATGCAATACACTTTACAGCTTATATAAAAATAAAGTATACATGCCTTGTGTGTGCAGTCATAATGTTTAATCCTTGCAAACATGGTAAATGAGGTGAGATACAGTTTAAATTTGTATATTCAAATTAAATTAGACATTAGCATGGTTCCCAAATCTGTTCTTTACAAATGAAATGGGCGTAAAGCAAGTTTATAATTTCCAAGTTCACTTGAACAGAACATAAATATTATGAACTGTATTCTTATAAAAGTTGCAAGACATTTTAGTTTAGATATAATAAACTTTGTAGCAGGATATATTTAATTGGGGTTTTCAGTATTTTACAAATGTAAATCTACGTTCGTGTAAAATGAACTTGTAAGGTGAAATTATATTTCATTAGCCCTACATCATAATTGTGATCGTGCAATGCCCTTTAAGCATGCACAAATATATTTTATTTGTTCTGCTTTATTAATAGTTTTTAACAAATAAATAAATTATGCTCAGTAAGTTAAAAATACAAGGCTGCAATCGATGTACACCACCTCCCCGACTGTTGTTTACCAAGTCTGCACTAGTTAAAAACATTTGCAAAGTAACAAAGCTCATGTTTACTCTGAGCCCAGCCAAGGCTGTTTGCAAGATACTTTTCTTAGCTATTAACAGGATAAAAACTCCCCACAGAAGTGTTTTGGGCACAAACTTGTATATATATAATATACACAATAATGACATATGAGCCAAAATCCACGGCCATACAAGTGGTCACTAAGACATACATCGACACAATAATTATATTTAGATGAAGAAGTGGACATGACCAAACAAATAACAAAGTTTAAATCAACAAATGGACACTATATTAGAAAATAAAGTTTAAATCAACAAATAGAGAAGAGAGTTGATAATACTGGACAGACATATACATTTAGTACTTCCTAGGTAAGTGTTGCAACCTACTGGCAAAATTCTTTATGTTTGCAATTAAACCAATTACTTTCAAGATTATTACATTATTAATCACTGTATAAAATTAAATAGGAGTAACACAATTGGTTACCTTGAGAAGTATGGGCAAGTGGAAAAATATATGGGGCAAGTGAATATTTGATTGGCACTTGCCCTGTGGCAAGTAATTTTTTAGAATTTTTTTGAACCCCTGAATACTTACATTTGTGACACATCCATAGAGTATGTAGCGGAAAATGTACAAGAAAGTGTGGATTCGTGAAAAATAATCCAGTTAATTGTTTTTCATGACACCATGCTTTCAGGTGCATTCTCCAACCTAATCCTTCATTCAGTGACCAAATTAACATGAACTTTTTTCTTTTTTAAATGTTTTGAATAACATGATAAAGAATATTTACAGTCAACTATTTCCATCTTTGGGTGAAGTTGAACCACTTCTTACCTGTCATGGAGATGATATTAGTTTCATAGTACATTATGTGATTTACTTGCTTTTTCTTGGTAGGTTAAAGTTTGTTTTGTTTAATGACACAACTGGACACATTCATTTATTAATCATGGGCTATTGGATGTCAAACATTTGGTAATTTTGACATATAGTCTTAGAGAAGAAACCTGCTAAAAATTTTCATCAGTATCATGGGATCTTTTGTATGCACCATCCCACAGACAGGACAGTACATACCACATCCTTTGATTTACCAATCATAGTGCACTGGCTGGATTTTTTTGGTAGGAGTCGGTGTTAATTGATTGAGAGAAAAATGGTTTAAATTGCATGTATAGCATGTACCAAGATTTCTTCTCTCTTTTTTTGAAAAGCAACAAAAAGAAGAAAGAAAAAGTATTTTGAAGATTAATGATTTGGAACATTGTTGTTGAGGAAAGTCTGCCGGAGATGTAGGCTAATATAATGAATAACCCAGACATTCAATTTACTACATGTATACAAGGCAAAACCTAGGTACCGTAAATCCCTAAATACTCAAAGATTTTATTTATTTTTTTTATAATGGGTTTAGGGAACAGGTTGGGCTGGGGTCAATTGTATTGGTAAGCTTCAATACCAAGTTTGAAAAAGGCAATAAGCATACAGTACCAAGCCTGATATAAGCAATAGGCATACAAATGAATGAATGAATGAATGAATGTTTAACGACACCCCAGCATGAAAAATACATCGGCTATTGGGTGTCAAACTATGGTAAATGCAACAATCAAAAATCAAGAATGATACAAAACACAGTGTAAAGGACTGTGCAATAAATACAAATACAAATATCACAGCATTTTACGGACACCGAATTTTATTAAAAATTTCAATTTGTGCTGTATTGGCCATTCTCAAAGAGAATGTTACACCCCTGCACCACGATGAGGTTACAGCACGCGCAGGGGCAATAGGCATACAGTACCAATCTTGAAATAAGCAATAGGCATACAGTACCAAGCTTGAAATAAGCAATAGGCATACAGTACCAAGTTTGAAATAAGCAATAGGCATACAGTACCACCCTTTCAGTTGGTAACTGCCATCTCACCAAGTTTGAATTGAAGTTGGTGAAAACATATAATAGTATTAATACATGTATATTTCATAGTAAATTTAGTTAAAGTTAAAACTTTGTTTTGTTTAATGGTACCAGTAAAGCACATTGATTTATTTTGACACAGTCTAGCATAGACAGAAAACCTGCTACATTTTTCCATTAGCAGCAAGGGATCCAGACAGGATAGCACATACCACGGCCATTGATATACCAGTCGTGGTACACTGGTTGGAATTAGAAATAGCTCAATCGTTCCACCAACAGTGATTGATCATAGACCGACTGCCCATCAAACGAGTACTTTACCACTAAAATTTAGTTAAGACAATCGACTATACATTTTTAAACAAACTTCATCAAACTGGTAATATTTTGTATGAATGAATGGAAATTTAACAACATCCCAGCACAAAAATACACATTGGCTATTGGTAATATTTTGTGTGCAACTTTATTCTTAAAGTAAGCTATAGAAATATATCAAACAAGTCATTAGGTACTGGTATGTAGAGAGTATTGTTAGCTTATTTTGGTATCAGGACAAGGTTCAAGAAATAAAAGTCTGATCTTGATTAACCGCCAAGTGGCTGTGTTCTGGACTGTCTAAAGGTTCTGGAACCTCTAGTGAAGGATCTACGGTATTGTGGGATTGCAATCGATCACTGTTAATTGACAACTGTTTGTTGGGAGAACAGTTTAAGATCTTCCGAAGTTACAGCAACATAATTTGTCAAGACTAGTTATTCCACTGTCACTGCTAAATCTGTTTACAGTAAAAAAAGAAAAAGAAAAAAAAAGATAGAAAATTTCAATCTAAATTAAGCCTCGCCAGTTCAATGGGTTTTCTGTCTATCCAGGTTGGTACAATTTACAACAAAGTGAACTGAACATTGCACAATATCGATCATACATTTTGTAAACTTATGTATGTATCCAAGTGTGGCATTTTTATTATTATATCTCCCTTATCAAAACTGCATTTGCTTACATCCATCCATTGTTCAGGCATTCTATCTTTAGATGCACTTAAAGGACATACCGTAGGTTTTAAACAATAAGGCATTTTTTTTTTACTATTATAGCAAAAAAAAATTAATAACTGAAATCTTATTTTACTTAGATGTTATTGTTTAGATTATCAATTTCCGTACATTGTTTACAGTATTTTTGATCATCCTAGTGTTTTTAATATCACAAAATGCATTTATCATATTTTTAAAAATGCACACATATCTGAGAAGTAACAGTTATGGAGTCGAGTTGTTTTAGTCGAGTTTTAGAGGGTATTTCACTGTTTAAAGAAAGAAAGAAAGAAAGAAATGTTTTATTTAACGACGCACTCAACACATTTAATTTACGGTTATATGGTGTCAGACATATGGTTCAGGATCACACAGACTTTGAGATGAAACCCGCTGTCGCCACTTCATGGGCTACTCTTTCCAATTGGCAGCAAGGGATCTTTTATTTGTGCTTCCCACAGACAGGATAGCACAAACCATGGCCTTTGTTGAACCAGTTATGGATCACTGGTCGGTGCAAGTGGTTTACACCTACCCACTGAGCCTTGCGGAGCACTCACTCAGGGTTTGGAGTCGGGTATCTGGATTTAAAATCCCATGCCTCGACTGGGATCCGAACCCAGTACCTACCAGCCTGTAGACTGATGGCCTTCACCGTTTCAAAGTCACAGACTCATGTTTCAATCAAATGCAACTTTATCTAAATGTGTTTCAGGTTGGTAGATTAACCAAATTTAGTGTGCATTGTCATGGGCTAAAACCAGAGTCTGTCCCTTTAACTATACTCACCACAAAAAAATAAGAAACATAAGTTGAGGTGGGGGTTTTAAAAAAAAAAAATTCAACTGTAAGTTAAAATATTTTATGAACATCAATAATTTATTATATCCAAATACCCATACTAAAACACACATCAGTATCATAAACAGAACAACAACAGACATCTATCTCATTTCAGCTGCAATTTAAACAATTTAGCATTTTACATGCAGGGCTCAAATATTTTTAATATATATCCTAAATTCAAGGGCCATAACTGTCAAAAATGGGGGAAATGTTATGCAATGTCAAACTTGATCGTTACCATAACTTTACATGATAAAGCTATACACAAAATTTCAGCTCAATACATTATCTCAAGGCATTATGAAAAAACACATCCAGAAAAGAGTTTCATTTCTTCTAAATTTAAGGGCCATAACTCTGTCATAAATGGGGGAAATGTCATGCATGTCAAACTTGATATGAAACATTACATGATTAGGCTATATATAAAATTTCAGCCCAATATTTCAAGGCATTTTGAAAGAAAAAAAACCCATCTGGAAACCTATATGTATTATGTGGGACAGACAGATGGACAGACCGACAGCCGGATGGACAGGCAGACAGACGAATAGATTGACAGGCAAACAGATGGATGGATGGACAGACGGACATCCTCCAGATGGACCAGTAAGGGACTAAAAATTATCATGTCAATCATATAACTTGCTTCTGTTTTTTCCTCTTTTTTGTGGTGGATGGGAGTAAACCTGGGGTGCTGACTCCTCTGACGGACACATTCTTTTATTGGGTTTTCCTCATGCCAACCAGCGCCCCATGACTGGTACATTGTATATCAAATACCATGGTATTCTTTCTGTGGTAAAGTGCATATAAAATATACCTTGCTGTTAATGGAAAAATGTTGTGGGTTTCCTCTAAGACTTCATATAAAAAAACATCTATGTGCACTAGGGGTGTCGTTAAACAAATAAAATGAAGAAAAAACTCACTAATTTTTCCATTAGCTGTAATAGCCGATGTCATTTTCATGCTGGGTTGTTGTTAACATTCATTCATTTATTCTGTTAGTAGCAAAGGATCTTATATATATACCGGTAGTAGGGTTGCTTAATAAATTTATCATTACACAATGGATAAAAGCACCAAATTTGGCAGGAAGTTTGTTTGGGTCCTGCTTACTAAATACGCATAACAAAACAAATTTGTTTTTATTTTGGGTTGGAGTTGGTACTGGGACCTGAACCCAGCACTTGCCAGCCTTCAAACAGAATTGCTTAAGCACTGTGCAATCAATGATGGCAGTGGATCAAGCACAGCTTCTTTATGAGACTGTGTACTGAAACACTCAATAATACTGGTGCTATTTATTTCCATCATGTCACACTACTGTGTTAATGGCACATTATTTTGCAATAATCTACAGCTGTGACAGAGATTTGAAATTTGTCCTGTGTTCAGATTAGGGATTTGAAACTATGAATGACTCAACTTGTACATCATAAACAATAAGGAAGAAAGGAAGAAAGAAATATAGAAGGAATAAGGAAGGGATGGAGGAAGGAGGGAGGGAGGGAAGGAAAGGAGGGATGGAGGGAGGTAGGGAGGGAGGATGGGGAGGGATGAGGGATGGGAGGATGAAGGAAGGAAGGAAGGAAGAAAGGAAGAAAGAAAGAAAAGAAGAAAGGAAGGAAGGAAGGAAAATATGCTTCATTTAACAATGCACTCAACTTATTTTAATTATGGTTTGACCATTTCATTTGTTTACAATATAGGTATACCAATGTTGTGTTACTGTCTGTCCTGTACATTTATATTGTTATTATTACATGTTGTTGTTGTTATTATTGATGTTATATAATTCTAATCTCTGCCGACAGCCAGACCGAGCAAAAAAATGTCCACAAGACTGGTTTATGCACTTCACGTTAAATCAAATGGCCACGTTGGGGAACCAATCAAATAGTTTGTGAATGCGGGGTATAATCTAGACAAATTTTTAAGGGACCCTTTTTGGTCAAGTGGGAAAAAATAACATTTCAAATACAAAAAAAAATCAATACTAATACCAGGCCTCTCCGTAAGAGGCGAGTAGCGACTCGTGTGCGCCTCATATGCGCCCTAAAACTTACAACTAGCGAGTAGTTTATTGCTTGCCTCAGTTGTTTTTGCTATAGCCTAGGCTGTTGTTGAAAAACATCATCACAACCCATTAAAGCAATATCATAAAAAGAGCCGTTTCCTTCTTTAACTTAGAAACTTTGTAAATCCTAATTGGGAAACAGTTGGGTTGTAATTGGGAAAAGTTTGGTATTGGATTGGGAATTTACATTAGGGGAATGGGGCCTTTCACAGGCCCCAAAATGTATGGTAGATTATACCCTGGTGAATGTTAGCGAAAGGTTTTTTGGCTGAACTCTATACAGACTGTTTGGTATTGAATTGAATATGGTTATATGGTGCTAGACATATGGTTCAGGAGCACACAGATAATGAGAAGAAACCAGCTACCATCATTCTATGGGCTACTATCATCCCAAAGACAAGATAATACATACCATGACCTTTGTTACACCAGTTGTTACACAACTGGCTTGATTTCCGAATAACAAACAGCCCAATGGACTGATCATGCACTGGGTACATCAGTAACCTAAACATTTATACCATCGAATGAACAGGTATGTTAAAGTTTCTTGGGCCTCTTACAAGAAGGAATGGTATTTCTGGTTAAGAATCAGTGTACTTCACGAAATAAAGATTTTATTACATAAAGGTATTTGAAATTATTTTGAATGGGCAGCATAGCCCAGTGGTACAGTGCCCGCCTGATGCGCGGTCGGTCTAGAATCGATCCCCGTCAGCTAACCACTGGGGTTTTTCTCGACATAACCATATGTCCGACGCCGATATAACCGTACTTATAATGTGTTGAGTGTGTCGTTAAAAAAAAATAATAATAATTTAAAAAAAAAAAAAAATTATTTTGAAGTATATTAATTATTAACAGTTTGTGCATTATACTCCCCAACTCTGACATTTGTCCGAATTTTTATTTGGAGATGGAGTAAATGTCTACATACATGTACAAGCTGAAGTGTTCTGAATTATAGAACAGTAAATGTAGCCCATGCTTTGCATGGGAAAGTTTACATGGAATATGGTGGCCTTATATTGGGCTTTCCTGCAAAAATATGACCACCAAAGAAACGGTCAGCTCTTAGGCTATGTATATACATGTCGGCCGTGTATAGGGCCATTGCTGTTTTAAGTTAAAGATGGAGGTGGCCATTGTGGATGCATTTATGCAATTCATCTCTATACACCATATATATTTAGCATGTGTAGTCGACTGGATATGGTCGTAAAACAAAATCTTTGCCAGGCACAACATCGGGTAGGTACAAAGTTGGTAGGAAATGTTTTATTTAACACCACATATTATTTATGGTTATATGGTATCAGACATATGGTTAAGGATCACACAAATACTGAGAGAGAAAACCCACTGTTGTCACTTCATCAGCTATTCTTTTTAATTAACAAAAAAGGATCTTTTATATACATCATCTCAGACAGGATAACACATACCACAGCCTTTGATGTACTAATCATGGTGCACTGACTAGAGCGAAAAATAGCCAAATGGGCCCACCAACAGGGATCGATCCCAGACCAACCATGCATCAAGCGAACGCTTTACCACTGGGCTGTCCCACCATATACAAAGTTGGTGGCTGGCAGTGCAGATCAAAAGACTAACAATCAGAATGATTGGACATCATTAAAAAGGTTGTGCATATTATATTAGAGATCATGACAATCATGTAGGATGAATTTGAAAATGGTATTGATAAAAATATTTTAATTTCAAATTTGTGTCCATGCCCCAAACACTCATGGACTGCGCATCAGGCGGGCACTGTACCACTGGGCTATGCTGCCCGCTTTATGATGACCAAGATCGAAATGGACGAAAATAAGTGAATACTCTAAGCAATGTGTGTCACGACTTTCGATGAGAAATACAAGACAGTATTTTTAGAATTAAGTCCCTTTAAGCCTTATAAACCTGATACAACTATTACAAGTGAGAGCAATTCTGAGAGAAAACAGCGAGGTCTGTCAAACACTAAACCGCCAATAATAACTACACGTTTAGCCAGCAATCTATTGTCGTGGATTCATTGGCCAAGTCAAATCATTGACACAAGAGCTACAAATAGTACAAATGACTTTTGTCATATTTCCTAGTGCTGTTAGTTTATGAATATTCTTTGCATTTTTTTATAAATTCTTTTCTAAAATATCAGTGTTTCTGCCAGAAAGAAATTGTTGGGTATGGCACCATGGAACTGAATGCAACTACAGTCAACAAGGGATATAGGAGGCCTCCCTCAGAAAAAATAGGGTTACGTTTAGGTTTAGGGTTAAAATAATCACACAGTACTGATAAAATAAAACTTTTGGGGTATGATGCCATACCCATTATACCCTGTGACAAAAACCCTGAATATAATTTAACTGTTGTAAACATATTACCGGTATATATAAAATAGATTGACCTGGAGAAGGCACTCCAAAGGAGCAGTTCACAATTACTGTTGTCCAGCACCCACGGCAAGTAGAATTTTCCACACTGAACAAGTAGATGTGACTTCGTTAAATGCATATGCCCAGTGGGTAATAGACTTTTTCACACTGAACAAGTAGATGTCACTTCATTAAATGCATATGCCCAGTGGCAAGAAGAATTTTCAACACTGAACAAGTAGATGTCACTTTGTTAAATGCATATGCCCAGTGGGTAATAGACTTTTTCACACTGAACAAGTAGATGTCACTTCATTAAATGCATATGCCCAGTGGCAAGTAGAATTTTCCACACTGAACTAGTAGATGTAACTTCGTTAATTGCATATGCCCAATGGCAAGTAGAATTTTCCACACTGAACAAGTAGATGTAACTTCTTTAAATGCATATGCCCAATGGCAAGTAGAATTTTCCACACTGGACAAGTAGATATTAATATGATGGTGGGGGGAATGGCAATATGTGGGTCAAGTACATAAAGGTTTGTTTTATTTAACAACACCACTAGAGCACATTGATTTATTAATCATCAGCTACTGGATGTCAAACTAAGTAATTAGCCCTTCCCTGATAATTTAGTTTTAAATTGTTGAACCTCTGAAAAAGAGTGGATTTGTAAGTCATTCTTATATTTTCTCATCCCCTTTTAGTAAATGTATGTTTTTTAATTTTCGCAGTGGACAAAAACTGTGTTTAAATTGCCACATGTATAGAATTCTATATCTTGGTACATACTCGAGTATTAGTAGTCTAGTACTTATTAGTATGCATGACACAGTCCATGCAGTGGTATAGTGCGTGACACAGCCCATGCAGTGGTATAGTGTGTGACACAGCCCATTCAGTGGTATAGTGCGTGACACAGTCCATGCAGTGGTATAGTGCGTGACATAGTCCATGCAGTGGTATAGTGCGTGACATAGCCNGCGTGACACAGTCCATGCAGCGGTATAGTGCGTGACACAGTCCATGCAGCGGTATAGTGCGTGACACAGCCCATGCTGTGGTATAGTGCGTGACACAGCCCATGCTGTGGTATAGTGCGTGACACAGCCCATGCAGTGGTATACTGTGTGACACAGCCCATGCAGTGGTATAGTGTAGCCCATGCAGTGGTATAGTGCGCGACATAGCCCATGCAGTGGTATAGTGCGCGACATAGCCCAAAAGCTGTGAACAGTGTAATCGTTCGTCAAAAAAAAAAAAAGTGTTTGGGGAGAAAATAAGCCTGCTTTGCCAGTGTGAGAAATATACAACGTATTCGTTTGAAATCAAAATGTCATGAGATACAAAGTCGGCGCGGTCTTTAGAAGTCTCCAAAACGTTTAGTAACATAGTTGCACGTTTCCTTCGATCATTTAGCTACATGCACAAAATCATATGCTGTTCGGAAATTAAAGGGACTGTCCTGAGTTTCAGCCATAGTAAACGTTACCCCACCCCCACTCAACAAAATAGACATATGAGAGAGATTTCAATTGCACATGAAAAGGGTATTTAAAAAAACTAATTTCCAATTGTCATACCAAATTGAAATTATTTTGTTTAAATTATAACTGACGGGACGGACTATAGATGCGTGCCATATGTTTACGATCAAATTGACGTCGTCACTGGGCAAGTTTCTTATTACATTGCCAATAGGCAACTGCCTTTACTTCCA